>PVJO010011234.1:0-60657 GCA_004026905.1 Hystrix cristata
CAAATCATGACGCTCACACTGGGACTCTGCAAACTTCCACCAGCACCAAGTCCTTCAGAGGGATGGCGAAACCCAGACCCCTTGGGCCCGAGGACAGGAGGAGGGAGGCCACGTTAAGCCGCTGAGGTAGGGCAGGTGCAGCCCAGCCACACGACACAGGTGTCCTGCGTGTGGTCAGCCCAAGGAATGGGCTCCTTTGGGAGCAAGCCTAGAGTCAGCCTCACTTCAAAACACTCAGTGACAACTCTACTCCTCCCATGTCGCTCCATTTTTAACACTGCTGGGGAACAAACAAGTCTCTCCAAATGATGTTCAGCTCTCACATTCTCCTCTCCGGGTCAGTAGCAGGATGGCCATGGGCCCCGGAAGTCTCTGGAAGCAGCAGGCTGTCCTCAGACACTCACTGCAAGGTTCTTCTGTCTCCAAGCAGAGCCACACGGGAAGTCACACTCTAACAGATGCTGACTGACAAGCCCCACCGGTGCACCGAGGGCACGGCCTGCCGGCCTGCCTGCCTACCAGGAGCAGCAAGAACTGGGCGGCCCCAGGCACTGGTGTCCAGTCCTGCACATGACCTGTCCCTAATGTTGTCTCCAACCTCACCGTCCAGTCAGGGCCTGAGTCTGAGCACTTCTGAGCAGGTCCTTCATTCCTTCCCAGGGCAACCATCACCTGTCTCCAGTCCCCGCCCCCCCCGCCTCCCCACCCCTGTCCTGGGCACCCGTGGCAAGGGCCTCTCTCTGAGCACCACCTCCATCTTAGCGAAGCTCCAGGGCATGCTTTCAAGGACAGAAAAGGCCACTTTCTGATTCTTCAGCTCCAACCCTCTCTCCTTTGTACAGCTAAATACTTCTTTTCGTTTTTTTAAGAGTAGGAAATTTTGCACAGCAAAAGAAACCACCAACAGAGCAAAGAGACAACACACAGAGTGGGAAAAAATTTTTGCCAGCTATTCTTCCAACAAAGGACTAATATCTCGAATATATAAAGAACTCAAAAAATCAGACCCCCTAAAATTTAAAGACTCAAACCAAAAATGGGCAGCTGAAATGAATAGACAATTCTCAGATGAAGAAGTAGAAACAGCAAATAAACATATGAAAAAATGTTCAACATCACTGGTCATTCGAGAGATGTAAATTAAAACAACACTGAGATTCCATCTCACTCCAGAAAGAAGGGATGTTGGCAACAAATCAGCCAATAACAAAGGCCAGAGGGGCTGTGGGGAAAAAGGAACCCTTCCCCACTGCTGGTGGGAGTGTAGACTGGTGCAACCACTTTGGAAATCAATGTGGAGATTCCTCAAAAAACTAGGACTAGAGGTTCCATTTGACCCAGCAATTCTCCTTCTTAGTATCTTCCCAAAAGAATTAAAAGCATCATACCACAGGAACATACACACACCCATGTTTATAGGAGCACAGTGTATAATAGCTAAATCTTGGAAACAGCCCAAATGCCCATCAACCAATGAATGGATAAAGAAAAAGTGGTTTTTTTAATACAATGGAGTACTACTCTGCCATGAAGAATGATACGCTTAAAATACTTCTAGGTAAATGAATGTATCTTGAGACCATATGCTTAAGTGAAATAAATCAGGCACACATGTTTAAATACCGCATTGTTTCTCTGGTGTGAGAAACTGAAAGTGTAAATAAAGACTGAAATGTACTTTATTGGGAAAGGGAAGAAAGTGTTCAAATGGGAAGGGGAACAAGGGAGGGGGAAAGGAATGGAGGGACAAGAGAAATAAGGAATAGAATGAAAAAATGGAAACAAAACTTTTGTAAACAGGAGGGAGGAAGAGGTGAGGGGAAGAGAAGGGAACAGGAAAAAAAGCAGCAGCAAGATATATACAGGTACAAATTCCCTATGATAAATGTTATCAGTAAATATATCTAAAATGTATACCACTAAAATAAAAATTTTTTTAAAAGGGTAGGAAATTTATCAGGAAATAGGAATGGGAAACGGGAATGGGGAATAGGAATAGCTCCTGAGAGACAGGAGGGGTCCCGAACAGGTTGCCTTGTACAGCAAAGTACTTCTACGTACAGATTTCGTATTCATTTCTGTACATTTGTGCACAGCAAGTAAGACCCTAGCCGAGGAAGTACGTTAGGGCACGCCACACCTCTCTAGATGAGCACTGAGCCTTAAGACACCCCAAATAAGCAAGGTTGGAAAGCGCTCATTCCATATAAAACCCAGAGGCTCTGCGAAGGAGCCAACAGCAAGCAGCCAGCAGGAGAGAGGAGGCAAAGCCTTGCACCTTCCAGCTGCTGAACACAGACGTGCCTTCTTCCACACACACCAGCACACTCTCATGTTCCCAAACGTACTAGAGTTTAAACAATAAAAACTCAAACTTACCAAACTCCGGTACTGGCCCTGGAACAATTTTGAAGTCCGACCGTGTGAAGACCGGGATCCCAGGGAGTCAAAGGACTTAATGCGGTGAGAGGAGGGCCGGGCACACACAGAGTCACTTCCCAGGCCGATGTCTGCAGAAGTCAACACACAGAGAAAGCCCTGAGACGCCACGCAGCCACGCCACGTGCGGACTCTACAGCGGCCCACACAGGACACACCAAGGCCCACAAAGCTGGCCGCTGATGCAGGGACAAAGAGCAGACTCTGCGCGCTCTGCGAACGCCTGGCAAAGAGCACGCCTCGTTCCCCACCGCCTCTCCAGAAGCTGTCTGGAGACGACTACTTATCAGTTTTCCAGTGTCATTTTTCAACAGTTTGTGAAACGTTTTGAGATTGTTTTTAATACTTCCCTTTACCTGGAAAAACAAGCCTCTCCTCCAGTCACCACACAGAGAACGGCAGAGAGCTCATCCTCCCGTGCACCACACACGGCCACTTCTCCAAGGTCACACGTGTGTGCCAAGCACAGGAATGCATACTCCATGCCCTCCTGTGCCTTTCGACCACAGCCTGCTCCGTGTTTCCACCACAGAAGCTACACTGCTCTACCCACCTCAGGCAGGCGCTGGTTGCCGTAAGCAAGCAGGGAGGGCTCGGCTCCACACACCAGACTCCTGGCAATCACCAAGCAAGGGCCAGCGGCCAGTGCTCACTGTGATTCGACTTAGAGAAGGAAAGGTGAGGAAACCATGGCTGGAGAGCATGTGGCTCCCATGTCCTCTAGCTACACGGCAGCGTTCCATGAGGCTGATGGTCCCAGGTCCCCAGGTCCCCTTCTGGCACATCTGTTTTCACTGCCTTGTGTGGGGTCTATAGAACTTGGGATTAGCTGCTGACTCCCAAAATCTGAAGACATCACAGGAAACCCAGTCACAGCAGCTCTTGACACACCTGGAGAGCAATGTGGGGTCCGCAACCCTATGGGGCAGCTGGACAGGGCTGGGCAGGCAGCAGAGGAGCCCAGCGCCCCTTCCACTCCATCCTGTCTGTACACTGCTTCCAGCAAATCTGAGACCCTGTCAGGAATAACCTGGCCACCCCGGTTGCCACAGCTCAAAGGTGCCCTGCACCTCTAAAGCCCCGTGCAGGGCCAGAGGCAAATGCCACAGAGCAGTGTCCACTTGAGAAGACAAAGACCTAAGGCCACTCCAGGACAAGACCCACCACAGGGCACTTCCTGCAGTCTGCTATGGGGCGACCCAGCCTAGCTTCCACTGCTGCCCCAACAAGCCCCAGCTTCTCAGGCCAGCCAGAGCACCTCAGGCCCAACCTTTCCATGATCAACTCAGAAGCAAATACCCATCTCTGTGCCATGAGTACACACACGGCTTTCTGTAAGGGCCAGGGCAGAGGAAGACCAGGAGAGAAATTTCCCAAGAACACAGCAACTGCAACCATCCTACTTTTTTTTTTCATTGTGGCCTAGAAACTAAACCATCCTACTTTTGAGGAAACTGTTTAAGGTTGAGATCGGAAAGATAAATTCACTTCCAAGCAAGAACTTCTGAAAAAATACAGCAAGGAGCCAATAAATAAACAAGCAAAAAACTCTTTCAGAGAATGATCACTAATATTATCTAAAAGCTGAAAAGTACCAAGTGTATCTCCTAACTTTCACATATAACTTCATAAAGAAAAACACCACATGTTTCATATCCAATGTACACCTAATGATGTCAAAAATACACAAGAAATACTTTTTTTTTGAGACAGGATCTCACTGTATAGCCCAGGCTGGCCTCAACTCGTGAGCCCTGCCTCAGCCTCCCGAGTCCTGGGTTCACACGTGTGTGCCACCATGCCTGGGGCATGTGGTAGGGGTGGCAAGTACCCAGGAACTGCAGATCTCACCTTCTTTACTCTCATCACTTACCTGACAATCAGAGTGCCTCAGCCCCGAACACAATGGACACAGGGTGAGTGCACCCTGAGCTCAGAGCCCTCGGCCTCTGCTCGCCGGCACTCCACCCCACGTGCACACAGGGAGCAGTCGTGTGGCACTTGCAAGAGTGCAGGTTGGAGCCTGAGGCTGACCTTGACTCTATCCATCTGGGCTACTCCTGTCCCTGTCCACCACAGAAACCTATACTGCTAAGAAGGGGAAGGCGTGTCCATCCAGGACCTTTAACAATGGAGGCACACTGTGCAGACTGTGGGGTATCCCGGCGGGGACTACCCAGGTGGGGTGCATCTCTGGCCCCTACGCAAGGAAGATGCAGCACCCAAGTGTGGCGGGGAAAGGACCCCACGTTCCTCTCCTCTCCTCTCACCGCAGGAACAGACCCGGGGCTCTCCCCAGGGCTCTACAGTAACCACAGCAACACAGCCCGTGAGTGTGGGAAGCCAGTCCCTCTGCCCTGGGGGAGGACTCAGGCACAAGGGGCTGCAGCCCACACCCTCACATTCCCAGAGCACGGCACCAAGAAACAACCAAGCAGGCAGCAGCAGCTCATTCCCACAGTTCAACAACGCCCATTCTGTCTGGGGAACAAACACCACAGGTTTCAGCCTCCCCGCACCCCAAACGTAATTAAAAAGAGTCTTACCTGCTGTCACTTTATTTAAAGTCACTAAGGAACTGAGGACTTTGTTAAAGTTCTGCCCCTGATACAAATCATTTGCATCAAACGTCTGAAAGGAAAAATTAAACAAGCAAAATTAGTGCAAGTCTTGTGTTAGGTGCAGGATAAACAGAGTCCCCAGGTGACATGGGTGCCCCTGCATGCCCTGGGTCTGCAGCCCTGCAGCAGAGGCAGGGCCGCCGGATAGGGGCGTGGGAGGGGGACGCAGTGGGGGCTCCCTGCAAGAGGGTCGGCCCAGCTTGGACAGGCTGCCTCCTCCTCCCCCGACGGGGCCCAGGAAGGGTCTTCCCAGTCAGGTTCCATGGAAGCCACAGATAAGGAGGTGAATGCAGTCCGATCCAAAGCCACCCGGAAAACAAAGAGAGCAGGGCTGAGCAGGAGGAAGAGGGTCTCAGAGCAGGCCAGGGCTGGAGCCAGGCCTGCGCAGCCCGCCCACCTCAGCTGTCTAGAGACCAAGGGAGCTGTCACACCCCTGACAGGTGGGCAGGTGAGCCAGCAGACTCCACACCTGGATCTGGGAGACAGAGCAGATCAAATCACCCAGCACAGGCAGCTGGGGTGGGCTGGTGGGGGGTGCTTGCATGCATGCGCTGAAACACACAGCTCTGTCCAAATACTGGCTAAAGATTCCATGTCACTTACGATCACCTAACAACCTCATACAAAAATAACTTTAGTAATCAAATCGTCCATTACTCTGCCCTAGAAAAACTAAAAAAAGAATCTCAGCGGGTAAAATAAACGATGTATTTAGACACCAAAATGCATATCACACTATGTGCTTTCTCTTGCTGGGCAGAATGGGTCACGGACTGGGGAGAGGACACCTCATACCACCCCCAACCCAGACTCCCAGCAGAGCCTCCAGGAACCCCCACTTCCTGCCACCCGCTCACTTCCTTCCAGGCTAAGTCTTACTCATCTTACTTCCTGAAGGAGACAGGCCAGACAATGCGGCTGAGCCTCCACCAGGTCCCCAAAACACGTCACCAGGATGATTCCATGGAGGACGTCTATAAGCGGCCCTACGGTATAAGCCCTATAGAGGCCAGCCGGGTCTCTCCCAACACCTAGAAACACATGCCAGATGCAGGTGTGGGGGCCTTGCCCCAACCCACCCAGCCATCCAACGTCAAGCTCAACCTCACGGTGGCTTTAATGTCAAGAGACTCTAAGTAGTTGGGTGTGAGACCATATACCTATAATCCCAGCGCTCTGAGAGCCTGAAGAAGGAGTCCAAGTTCAGGCCCGGTGTGGGCAACGTGGCTACTTAGCGAGGCCCAGTCTCAAAAGAAGAAGTAAATAAATACAAAGGGCTGAGAATGTAGCTCAGTGTGAAAGCCCTGGGTTCACTCTCCATTACCAAAAAGCAAAACAAAAGCAAAAAAATACCTCCAGCTAATTGTCTTCTGCCTACAATTTCTGAAATAATGAGTAAAATTCAGTTCTGAGGTAAATAAAAGAAGACTGAGAAGCTGGGAAACGACATCAATACAGAGGCCATGGAATCACTGAGACAGACAGAAGGATGCTGAAAACACAGCTCACTGCCGCTGTTTAAAGTTCACAGGAAGCAACCACAAAGACACAAGCGCACATTCCACTCCCAACACGGGCCGGGGAGCCAGTGGCTGGCCGACACCCATCAGGAACACAGCCTCGGAAACATCTCGGGACCCAGAGTGCTACTCGGGCACTGTGGCCCCCACAACCTGGGAGGAAACCCAGCGGAGGGCGCTCAGACTACAGCGCCCCACCACAGCGTCCACACTACGTGTGGCGAATACAGGTAAAGCCACACTCTTTTAAAGAATTGAAAGTATTAACCTTAAACTGGGCCGGTGGCACACGCCTGTAACCCCAGCACCTGGGAGGCTGAAGCAGGAGGATTCCAAGGTTTAGCCAGCCTGAGCAACTCAGGGACTTAGTGAGACCCTGTCTTTAAATAAAAAACATTAAGAAGGGCTCAGGATAACCTCACTGTGAAAGTGCTGGGTTTGATAGCCAGCATAGGGGGTGGGGGGACACGCACAAACATATTAACATTAACAGGCCTCAGCTTCCTTACACATACTCTTGAGGTCCCCTTGATTGTGAAATGCTTGAGCGGGCAATCTGATGTCCCTGAGTACTGCAGTCTAATTCTAGAGACGGGAAGAGTTAAACTGTGATGTCTACAAAAACATATGTAAGTGGCCACTGACCTTCATGGCAGCAAGGCGGCAAGGCAGCAAGGCAGCAAGGCGGCGAGGCACGGAACCCAGAACACAGGATGTGCAAATGGGGAGGCTTCCTGTTATTCCAGGACTATGCAGCCCTCCGACTTGCAGATCAGGAAGCACCTGACTGGCCGCACCGCCTATCAGCGGGCCTTGGTGTGACGGCACACCCCACGGTCCCCAGCAAGAAGCTGGACAGGGAAGGTGACACAAACCACCACAAACAGGCTAGGCACTTCCCAGAGAAAGATTCAGACTATTTCTAGAATGGAAAACCATTCCACAAAAAGCAGCACCAGAACCCTTCACAGGGTGCGAGCGTGCACCGGGAGAAGAGGAACGCCCCACAGGACTCTTACAGAAATGCCTCCACCCAAAACACACACACACACACACACACACACACACACACACACACAAACCAGTGTGTTGAGAATCACACAACACGGGATAGGGCTGCCATTCCAAGGGCCTCCCGCTCACACTGCTGTGGGCTCCAAGGTGAGGAACAAACAGGAGAAGACTCAAGCGCCCACTCCGCAGTCCCCAGCAGTCCCCAGCCTATCTTCAGTGGCATCTGGGAGCTGCACATGCAGATGCCCACGGGCTCTAGGACACCAAAATACTCAAGCCAGCTCCTGACCAACAGAGTAGGATCTCCAGGGGAGGGACCGGAAATGGAGATCATGCCCCTCCCATTCATTGATTCAGACGTAAAACAGGTGAGGCCACCAGAAGGCTCACACAGCCAGGTACACACCACTCCTCGTGCTGTGGACAGGACAGCCGCAGGCACAGAGAAGGGACATTCGATAGCAGCACACTTAGAGCCCACCTAGGTGGAAAGGTGTACTCTGAAAACTCATCCTTACTCTGCATTAAGTGAATTAAATGTGCCACAGAATGATCCACTACTTCCAAAATACAAGCACCTACCAGTTTTCCACCAAGAAGCTCATAATAGCAAACTTACTACTTAGGGCTTGTTCTTCATATTTTACTTCCAATATTTTACATTCAGGGCTGCAGAATGAAACACAACAAACAACGAAGCACACGAAACCAGGGAGGAAAAGAACCTGTCTTCAGAGGACACAGAGGCTTTTCCTGAAAAGCCTGGCGTCTCTAGTCTGCCAGGACAGGCGGGCAAAATGGACACACAAGGGCAGGGCAGGGAGGAGGCATCCTGGAGGCCAAGCCCAGCCAAGGCCAGGAACGCAGTGCCCCAGGAGCTCCGTTCCTCAGCCTCTTGATGGGTATGTGGACCAGACGAACCAGGCACGCCAGCAGCAAGCATCCGCTGAGGCCTCATGCTCCAGACCAGGCTGCCCCTCAGGGTGGACTCAGGGTGAAGACAGCACTGGGGCAGAGGGACACCCATCTCAGTAACACAGACCCGGACAAGGTACCTTCCTGGGGTCAGGCAGAGCTTACCAACAGGGCAGCACTCCACAAGGTGACCTTCAGTGTCACCCTCAAGACCAATGATGGAGACATAGTGCATCTCAAAGAACAACAGAAGAAGCAGGGCACTGAGTGAAGCCATTAGGTCATCTAGGTAAGTCTATTTGAGTGCAAGATAGTGCAAATTAGTATCTCTTCAAAATAAGACTGTTCCCAACAAGCGCTGCTGCTCTGTGACCAAGCTTCCCCTCCCTCCCCAGATCCGAAATGCAGCCTGACACAACCACTGGCAGCCACTGTATACGGGAACCTCCAAGAGAAGACACAAACATCCATGAGCTGGTCGGGGTAACCCAGTGTCCGCCAGCAGCCAGGCACCCTGCTCACAGCATTCACACACCTCCCACCGTCTCGCCAGCGACCCCAGCAGCCTGGCCACCCCACCTGCCACGCTGCTTGTGATCACCTCATAGCCCTGACCCCAACACAGCCAGCAGGGCACACACCTCAGCGTGCCCTAGGAGCACAGTGCCAGGCACGGCAGGAAAGGCTGCGCCGGGGAGGGAGGGCCCAAGCGCTTCGGTCCTTGGCTTCAGCCCCTCCTCTCTTCCCACCACCTCAGCACTGCTGGAAACCGAGAGGACAGGGGTCCGAGGCTGTCCCAATTCTCCCAATGCTCACACTCCAAGGGCCGGCGTCTGCCCAGCTGCCTGGCGAGTCTGTGACAAAGCTATTTTTTACACAAGACATTGTTATTTTAGCAGAGTTCTGGAGTGTGGCTTGCAAAGTTTAAAAATACAATTCTGCTCTATCACACTGTCAAATGGAATTTGTGATTTTAGAAGCAGAATGAATAAAAATGAATCTTAAATAAGTGGTGCTATTTAAGTTTAATGCAAATGGCCCATATTGCAGGGAATGTGTGAAAAGCAGAAATCCAGCCCTGAATTTCCATCTCCTTGGCTCCTGTAATTTTGTACCTACTTCCACCTACCCCCTCTCCCAGGGATGAAATGAAGTTTTGATGAGGGTTTTATCAATGACAATGCTTTCACCCAACGTACCCCCAAATCATTTATTTTAGATTAACTAAGAACCACGTCTCCTTCAGTTTTGTGGATTGTACTGTAATAACTCAAACCTTAGGCAGGAACACATATTCTACAAAGAAACAAGCAGAGTGTCTGCTGGCTTCCAGGAAGCAGGGAGCCCAGGCACGGGAAGAGAGGCAAGTGCTGGTAACATCCCTGCTGACCAGCAGCAGCCTTCAGAACGGCACACCCGGAGGCCAGTGAGACATTCTCCCCCTGCTGCCTTTCTCCTTCTGGCCTATCCCCACGGCCCCCACACTGCACATCTCTCACCCAGGTCCCAGACAGCCACCTGCCCTGCAGAGCCCCACTGTTTACCGGCTTCACTGCACCCTATGCGGGCTGAGTCCCTAGTGCCTGGCCCAGCTTCTCTTCAGCAAAAACCAAGATGGCCTTAGAAGCGACTGGGCACCTGCCAGGCTAGGCCAGCCCCTCCCTCCAGAGCCGACTGCACCCTCATCTGTGCCGAAACTCCCCACAGCCCGAGGCTCTGCTCCTCACACACCACAAAGGCACTCCCAGCTCCTCCCTGCCCTTCTCTAGTTCTTCAAGATTACCCCAAATATGAGAGAGAAACAACACACTCGGCCTTTAGTAGAACAGCACGGTGGACTGCATCTCCCCAGACACACTGAGGTCCCACAGCCAGGACACAGAACACAGGGCCAGTTCAAATCCTCCTCATCCCTACACAGGGCAGTCACCAAGCCCAGACACTCTGCTGGTTCGGGTCAACTAATCAAGAGGCCAGCAGCCAATAGTGAACCACAGAGATGTGTCCCTCCTGCCTCTTCAAAGCCCGACCACTGCTCCCTGAGGCTTCCTTTCACTTTTCTCCCTACCCAAGCCCACACTACTGTCCCTTTCCTGTCGCACCTACAGCTCTGCCTCACACCATGCCACAGAGCTCCATCTGTCCGCTGCCCCAGCGGGAGCTGCTGCCCCAAAAACTGTGCGCAGGCTGACAAATGTCGCCTGGAGAGACACAGAGGAGTTTCTTACTCGTCACCAAATTCAAACTACACACTCCAACTTTTCGGAATGCAGCCTATCCACAAACTGCTCTGGCCAATGACCTCATGCCGCCTCGTGCTCGGCAAGCTCAAATCCTGCTTGTGGGGCTGGCTCTGGGCTGGCTCTGAACGAAGACTCCAACCAAATGCTGGCAACTGTGGGGAAGGAACCCTCCCGGGTCTGATCTTCGCAAAGGGCTATAAACTTTGAAAATGACACAGCTTTAAACTTCCTGAAAATATCCCCATCCCAAAGCTTCCCAAAAATCCCCATCCCTGAAAACATTCCCATCCCCATCTTGCCCTAGTCTGACCATAGTCCAAACTCTTGGCCATGACCCAAAACAAAAGTGCATTTCCCACCGTAACCAGAACACAAACAGTCCATAAGGTGGCTGTACCATGGCGACAAAGAGGGCAGGGGAGGACTCACACACACCTACTACCAGGGACTCTGCTCCAAGTCCCATATTTTCCAGGTAGCAAACCCTATACTTTAAAAACTGACTCCAGATGGAAAACTAATGCTTTGGCAGTTACACTTTCCAAATCTTAATCTCCTTCCAGCCCTGTGATGTGAGTTGCTTTGTGCCATCCATCTGCTCCCTCCTCCTCCCACCAGCAGCATGGCCAACACCCCCTGCCAGGGCTCACCTGCAATTCCAACTCAGAAGGGTGGCATCGCTGTGAACCGCACTCCAACACCAGAGCCCTGACTCAGTCCTCTGCTTCTCCCTGCACAGGGGGAACAGCGGCAGAGCTGGTACTGAGCGGGGCTCTGGAGCAGCAACCTGCACTACAGAGCTGCTGGTGAACACTTCTAAAAACTGCCATTCCACTTCCACCTCTTCTGAATTTCTAACATTCTTTCACACGTAAAGTGGATGATGTTCTACCCATGCTGGTGTCTTCCTCATCAATGAACACTTTCTACTCAAGTCCACACCTAAAGTGGATAAAATTCAGCTCCTGGCTTCAGTCTGAGTCAGGGACTGAGTTCTGCTTGATAGCACAAAGCAATACAGGACTCAAAAGTGAACGTCTACCATGTTCATAGATGACCACACCTCCTCCCCTCCCACACCCCAAAGCACACAGAGCTTTCTGGCATGGGTGACCAGCTCCACCTCCACAGTCCCTTACTGACCACAGCCTCTAGTGCCAAAGGCAGGCTCACAGAAAGGCCTGCACACCATGTGGCAAGCACCAGAACACACTGTAACCCAGGTCCAGCAAGAGGTCTGTGGGCAGGACAGGCACGGATCTTAGGAGATTGCCATGGATTATTTACTCAGTACAAAAAGGCACCGGCACAACAGAGAGCCCAGGGCCCCACCCAGCACAGCAACAGTGGAGTGAGATAGTGCTGGGCACCTTCTGATACGAGGCAGAGGGAAGCAGGAGACACGTCTATGAAGAAGTCTTGTAGAAAATGCTTACGCTGAGTCCAACCACAGCCAGACTGGAGGTGCTCTGCAAGATACATGCCTGGATTCTTGGGAAACTCAGTCATGAATGACAAATGGGACGATCTAGTCTATGTTAGAAGAGAAAAGACAAAGCAAACATAATGCAGGATCCTTGCTCAGATCCTATGTTTTAAAAAAGGCAGAAGCTGTCCAGGCCACTTTGAGAACTCTGGAAACCTGAACAAAGACTGCATATGAAGGCGCATTAAAACAAGGTTCACTGTCTTGGTGTGGCCACCGCGCTGAGATTATGTAAGAGAACATTTGCACTTAAACTCCACATACTGCAGTACTCAGAAGAAGCATCATGAGGTCTGTAACACGGCTGTGCTTTAAATGATTAGCTAAGACAATTCATCTGGGTATGCAGAACCTCAGAGAAGAACCAAAGGGCAGAGCGTCGGTGCCAGGAAGCCAGGAAAGGCGCACTTGTCTTTACCACACTAGCCTGCCAACCAATCTGGTTTTTTTTTTTTTTTGGTGGTGCCAGGGATTGAACCCAGGGCCTTGTGCTTGCAAGGCAAGCACTCTAATCACTGAGCTAAATCCCCAGCCCTGCCAACCAATCTGCTGAAGTTTTCACTATTTAAATACAAAAGCAGAGAGAACAAACAGAGGCTGGGCTCTTTCCAGCACCTCACCACTCCAGCCTCTCCCAGAGCCAGCATCTCAGTGACAGTCCTCTACCAGCCCTCGGGCCCTGCCTGGCCGCCAGAACCTCCCTGCAGGGCCACTCCCGCTCCTTGCCCTCAGCTGCACATGACAAGCGACATCAGCAACTTCCCAGTGACCCCAGCAGCCCTGTCTCTCACAGTTCCCACACCCGAGCCCCAGAGGTACCACCCCACTCCACAACAGGAGTGAGCCCACCATCCCCTTGGCGGACCCCTCACAGCTGAGGGGTTCACACTGCATCACTTCTGGACTGAAGGGCACTTTCTCTAAACTATGAGAAAAAAACCATTCAGACTAATGGCCATTCAGACACAAACACACCTTCCTTCCGAGTAAGGAAGCTTTTTTTTTCAAATAGCTCTAGCACGCTAGGTGCAGATTTCACACCTAAATGCAATCCGGGAGGACTACATTGGTTCTGGTTTTTTGGAGTTTTGTTCTTTTTGGGTTTTGTTTTTTTTTTTTTCTTTTGAGACAGCATCTCGCTATGTAGTTCAGAATTGCCTTGAACTCGCTGTGTACCCCAGGCTGGCCTCTGGGCTTGACATCCTCCCTGGGAGCTGGTCCTCAAGTAGGTTCCCAGGACACGGAGGAGCTCAGAGCCAAGCGCCTGAGGGCCAGGACTTGCCAAGAAGAGGGAGGGGATAATGCCTTCCTACAGAGAACCTGGGGAGTTCTTGATTGGTTTTCAAATATAAAGGTGATGACTAAGAGATAATCGAAGAGCCCTGCTTTACTAGATTTAGGAAAGGTGGGAGGGGCTGCTGTGCAGCTCCGTGGTTAGCGCCTGCCTACCACATGCAGGGCCCTGAGTTCCATCCTGGCACCACAGTGGGGAAAAAGAAAAAGAAAAGGTGGGAGATAGGAAACAAGCAAAGGGAAGGAGGCAGACAGGCACAGCCCTGAGTGACTGCAAGTTCCTGTGGCCATGCAGTGAGTTGATGCTTCTCTCTGCTCCCACCATCAGCCATGACTGCTGTGCTTTTCTTCCCAGGGGACTTAGCTGGAAACGGAGAATACTCTCAGGAAAGGCCCCCACCACACCATCTGTCCGGCACTGGTCATCCTGGCTCAACAGCAAAGTAAAAAATGCCTGGGGACCTGACATAGCCGGGACAGCACGTGTCACACACAGAACAGCTGCCTCAACCCACGCTGGGCCCACGATGCCCAGAGCCCTGGACAGGCCTTCCCAGCTACGTTCCAGGACGCATGGGGACCGGCCACAGAGAGCGGCAGCACACTTCCCGAGGTGACACTGGGCGCCGTGGCACGGAGCCTCCTGCTCACCTGCAGCTCTGGGCACCCGGTCCAGACCCTGAGGCCCACAGTCTTCTCCCTCGCTCGGCAGCCAGCCTGAGCTCAGCTGGGCCCCTCCAGGGCAGGGGACAAGACGCACCACCAGTCACGAGTCACCGTTCCCACACCCTCACACAAGGACTAGAAAGAACTGTGACCGTCTTCCTGACACATCACCCCCAATGCTGAGCACTGTGGCAAGAGAAGGAGGTGGCATGGGCGCACACCCTGTCCCCCTGCTGCCCTCTGGGGCCTCCCACCGTCTCTCATCCCAGCACCAAAGACATCTGCCAAGCATAGTCTCCGACCCGCCTGGGGGGCCCCTCTGACTCGATGGTGCTACAGCAGTCTCCAGGACCCCAGGGACCATGAGCCAGCACCAGCCAGTGAGCAGCTGGGCCACAGGGCACACTGGCAGCCAGACAGACGGCAGCCCAGCATCTCAAAATGACCCTGCGTCAGGACTGGCAGCACCTGCTGACACAATACCCAAGTCAGCACAAGCTCTCTCTCTAACTTGGAGACAGTCGTGCCTGCGCATGAACCCAGTTAGGGCACAGGGTCTGGGAGGACGAGGGAGACAAAAATCGGCAGTGCTGGGAAAGGACAGAGGTGTGGACAAGGTAAGCAGGAGGCACCCCGGGCCCCCAGACGGGTGGGTGCTCCCCAGTTCAAGGTGTTTGGTGAGCACCTGTGCAGTTAGACACACCGGCCCACCCCCAAGGAAGCCACCATCAAGTCAGTGGGATCCAGGAACACAGGCAGCAGCCCAGAGTTGAGGGTATCGCACGGCGAGCGACAGGCACCACCCAGGAGAAGCAGCTGGAGCTGGCTGAGGGGAGACCTCTGCAGAGCGCAGCAGGGATCACTCCTACACGGGCACGTCTTGGCCACACAGGCCACAGCGCCCAATTCTAGCTTCCCAAGGGCTTGCACATGTTACTGAGTCAATGCCCATGATGCTCATAGAACTTCAGTGAAGAGCACACGTCGGGGCTGAGACACGCCACACACTGTGCAGGAACACCTTAGTCTGAGAGTGCAGGAGAGGGACGAGGAGGAGACCCCTGCACGAGAGTCGACCCACCCCCACCTGATGGCAACACTCTGGGGTTACTGTGAGTTGCACCCGTGACAGATGGCGAGCCGGCAGGACGCTGGGCCGAAGGCCATCCCTCAGGTAGGAGCATGCCACATGGAGAAAGGACAAAATAGGAGGCCTGGGACTGAGCAGAGCCAGGACAAGACAAGACCCCCAGGTCTACCTGGGTGACCAGATGCAGGAACCAGTGATTACACACCAGACGGGAGGTCACACATCACACAAACTCTCCAGAGACAGAAACTGTCCTGAGGAGCCGAAACAAACACCGCACTACAGCAGAGGCATCCTGTGGTGTTCACTCGCCTCCGTTCGGTGGGACTGGTAGAAATCAGGGGCTTTTCAAATTCTCTAGCAAAGCATGGGTGCAGCTCAGGCTGCAGCGTGTGCAAGGACCCATTCCACACCTGGCACCACAGCTGGAATAAAACCTGCACTGTAGTTACCTCACTCGTACTGTCACCGCGCCGCAGTTACCGCACCCGTACTGTCACTGTGCTGTACAGCTACTACACCTGTACCATCCCCACCATACAGGTTGTGCAGTTACTATACCTGTACTGTCCCTACCATACAGGTGGCACAGTGAGTGAGCAACAGAGGAATGGTGGCTGGCAGAGGAGCTCAGGCCACTGCCTGCTGCTGCCCTTGGAGCAGACACCCGGCGCCTCGGGCAGCTAGCAGCAACCCACGAATCCAGATACAGTACACTGAGGACCACAGTGACACTGCCAACTTCGGGTGTTCTGGGCCAGCCGTCCGGCACCACGCGTCAAGCCTGCTTTTCCTACATATACACCATCTTGGGAAGCAACCAACCTGGTTTTCTGTGAAAAATGCCTGAGAAGCTGTCTAAGAAGCTGTCACTGTCCAACTACTGTGGATGAAGCTGTCTCAGAAAGTAATGATTGCTAGCTAACAGATACAGACTTGCTAAAAACAGGTAACACAAAGTTGTCAAAGACTGAACTCTCAAAGACTGAACAAAGCCACCACTAATTCTAGAAGAAAAAAAAAAACTGAAGTTAAAATGAGACCCAAACAGCCTTCAAGTGTAAAAATTGGAACACTTCACCCTAAACAGACTCACAGTGCAGAGAACTGTTTGCTTCCACAGTTTTAAGCACAAATAAATAACAACAGCATTATTTCCCCTACAGAAATCTGCTGCTTCTGTCTTCTCTGCCATTAGCACATACAAATTTTCAGTGTGTGGCTGTTAACAATGGACCTCACGGTACCAACCAGTAATATGTGCAAAGTCAAGGGTACAGACCCTGCTGGGCCACCTCTCCTGCAGAGTGGAAAAGACCCTAGTGAAGCCCACACCTCTGGGTCCTCCCCCAGCCCAGGGACGACCCACCAGCTCAGGGTGGTATGGGGACTCCCACGTTCCAGCCCTGCTCCCCAGACCTGCTGGAGATGGGGTTCAAGCAACAGCGCTGCTTGGCCGTGCAGGTGGGGGTCCCACAGCGGTTGGGGCCAAGAACAGTGTGTTGGCTCTCTTACCTTACCTGGAGTCAAGTTTAAACTAGCTGATTTGAAAATATACTGCAAAGGCACAGTAATCACAACAACATGGCACTGGCATAAAAACACACACAAATATTAACTGAACAGACGAGAGAGGCCAGACAAACTCCCACACTTACAGTCAACTGTGTTCGGACAAAGTGCCAAGAACATTTAATGGGCCAAGGACAGTATCTTCAAGTAACAGTGTTGACAAAAACTGGATATCCAAATGCAAAAGAATGAATCCAGGCCCTTATCTCATTACCTGTATCAAAAACCAACTTAAAATGGATTAGTGACCACTTGGAATATTAAGAGTGTTAAGAACCGAAACTACTGAAACTAAAGTACAATACTAGAAGAAAACCATGGGGAAAATTTTCATGCTATTACTCTGGGCAATGACTTCTTGCATATGGCCCTAAAAGCACAAGCAAAACATCAAATGGGATTTCACCAAACTAAAAAGTTACATACACGGCAAAGGAAAAATCAAGAATGAGGAGAAAACAACAAGGTAAGAGAAAATATTTGCAAAACCACTTATCTGGTAAGGGGACAACAGCCAAAATATCCAAGGAACTGAAACAATTCAGTAACGAGAAAACTCAATTAAAAATGAGTAAAAGACCAGAACAGACATTTTTCAATAAACATTCAAATGACCAACATATGAAAAAGTGCTCAACACCCCTAATCATTGGAGGACTTCAGTAAAACCACAGCACAGTATCACCTCATTCTGTTAGAACGTCTACTGTGAAAAAGACAACAACTGCTGCTGGCCTTACGTAAGATGTAGAGAGATGGGAACCTCCACACGCAGCTGGTGGGGCTGTAAACCAGTGAAGACAGTACGGAAATCAGTATGGAGGGTTCTCAAAACCCTAAAAGTAAAATGACTGTGTGATCCAGCACACCCACTACTGGGTAATACACTCACAAGACCTGATGCCAGGGTGTGGAAGAGACATCCGCAGTCCCATGTACACTGCAGCACTATTCGCAACAGCCAAGAAATGGAACTAACCTAAGTATTCATCAACGGATGAACTCAGGAAGAAAATGCGGTATGTGAATATACCAGGCATGTCCAACCAGCCTACAGATCGCACACGCCTGTATTTTAAAAATATCCTAAACCAGGTGCTGCATGTCTGTAATGCCAGCACTTCGAGAAGCTAAGGCAGGAGGATCACCAGTTCTAGGACAACCTGGACAACTTAGTGATTTAGCAAGATCCTGTATCAAAAAAAGAAAATAAAAAGGCTAGGTATATAGCTCAGTACAGAAATCCTGGGTTCAATCCTCAGTACCACACAGCACATACACACACATAAATTAAAAAAGAAGTTTTGTTACTTAATATATATTAAGTGCAGCCCAAGATAATTCCTTTTCACTCAATACAGCCCAGGCAAGCCAGGCATGTCCAACCTGCAGGCTGTAGGCCGGACATGCTTGGTATATACAAGAGAAAACTATTTGGTCTCAAAAAAGAAGGAAATCCCACCATTTGCAACAACATGGATGCAACTGGAGGATATTATGGTAAATAAAACAAGCCAGATACAAAAAGACAAAGACTGAGCCTTACTTTTCTGATTGCTGAGACGAAGTACCCAGTGCCTAAAGTTAAAGCAGGAGAGGTTTATTCCAGCTTACAGTTTGTAGAGATTTCAGCCCACAGTCAGCTGGCTCCAGAGCAGGGTAGCATGGCAGAGGGGCATCACAGAGGAGAAACAGTCCAAGGCAGGGTAGGATAGGCAGAAGGCAGCAGGGCAGTAAAGTAACAGCAGCAGCAGCCTGCCTCTCCCTCTTATCCCTTCCAGGCTACTCGCCCTTTGGGTGGTGCCACTCACACCTGGGGGGGGGGGGCCTTCCCGTTATCCACACCTGGATTATATTAAACCAATCAATGGACTAACTTAGTAATCACACCCTTCATCCCAGCACCACACACCCTAGACCCAGCCACCTTTTAAAATCCTAACCTATGACCTTGTGAGGTCTTGGGGGACATCTAAACACAAGCCCTAACAAACTGCACGCTCTCGCTTACACGTGGAATCTAAAAAAAGTCCAACTGATAAAGGGGCTGATGGAGGTTAGCAAGAGAAGAGGGAGATGCTAGTCACAGGGTACAAAGTTTCAGTTAGGTAAGAGGAGTGAGTTTCAGGGATTTACTGTACAGTATGGCGGTAACAGTAAAATATTGCAGATGTCAACACTGCTAAAAGAAATTTTAACTGTACCAGAGAAGTAAGGTGATGGGTATGTTAATTAGCATGATTTAATCATTCTACAATGTATTCAAGTATCATAGCATCACATTGTACCTCATAAATATATACAATTGTCAACTTAAAAAAAAGATACAGGCACTTTTTTAAAAGAATAAGCCACTAGACTGTGAAGCAAACTTTATGTGAATACTGCACTTGGTCTACAATTCATTCTTTACTGATCTGAGACTAAAAAGCTAACCAAAAATGTCCAAGAGTGAGAAGAGGAAAAGAGCAGAAGCCCGCTCTGAACCACCTGGGGCTCTGGCTGACATCCACTTCCCAGACAATTTTAGTGTTAGCATTAGTGGGCGTGCTGAGCAGGTGGGAAGACGGATGAAATCATGGTTACTTTCCTGCTCCACAAGAAAGGAGCGTTGTGGTCTGCTTACACTAGGTGGATTCCCTTATTGCTTCTTGGCCACCACCAGGACGGTGTCCTCTGACACACTCTCTTCTTCTCCAGAACCGTGGTGGCAGCACGTATGGGAATCCATGACCAGCTCTTCAGCAGAAAACCTTGGCAGTATGAACCTCTCTGCCCAGACTGCCCGTGCGCTGTCACCCAGTTCCCTCTCACCTTCTGAAACGGCTGGTCCCACCTGGGCAGTGGATCACGCCGCGAAAGCCTTTGACAAACAGCAGAGCCAGGCACAGCCCTCCTCCTCTAACTACAAGCTGCACTTCACAGGGGCCTGAAGACTCAGAAACTTAAAATGCCTGAGTTTATAAGAACACTAAAGTCCATCTTTTCTACAAACATTTCAAAATTTATGACTGAAAAATTATGTATATTAAACTTTTATCAAACGTGTGCAAATAACTAAATATTAAGAACACCACAAGCTTTTCTTCTAGACAACTAAATCCGCATTCATTGCTATAGCCTATTACACAATAATTTTGTAGATAATATCTTTGAAACTGCATGTTATTAATTCGGGCTTAAATGAATAATGCACATACCATTTAAAACAGCAGGAATCTTCCAGCCATAATTTCTGGTCTTGAAATAAAAAGCTGGTAAACATAGTACAGGTGTGACAGCTTTAACCAAACACAGCTTTTTTTCCCTGGGAAGGCAGCCTCTGCTTTCGCTAGTTACAATTCTTAGATGCTTAATTAGGTAATGTTGTTATTAGCTGACAAAAATCTTGGCAGCTAATGTGACCATCTGAATGGAGGAAAAAAGCACCTCAGAGGAACTGCTAGACCTCGATTTGAACTGGAGAACTAACAGAACAAAAAGTCAGAAAAACAGGCATTACTCCAAATTTCTCTAGGTGTAAAGAAATGTCTTCTGGTTTGCCTGGCTGGCCTCGCTAAGTCAACTTCTTCTGAAATGAAATTCTAAATACTATATATCATCATCATCATGATTGTTTTTGAGACACAAATGGAAAGAAATTACCATTACAGTGTCTAGTTTTTCTGTCCTAATAAAAATAAAAATAAAAATAAAAATAAAACAAAACAAATTAAAAAAAAAAGACACATGCTGAGTAGCAAAGAAAAAGCTGTAAGATAAAGTGGTCATCTAAGTTGTATGCACTACTTTCCATCACAAACCGCCCGATTTTTAAATTTAAATGATAAAATGTTTTCCAACTTAAAACCAACAAGAGGTCTCAAAGTTTAACAATAAGTACAAATGGCACACCACTGCTTTAAAATTAGCTTACAAAATTCCTTTCATAAACAGAACAACTCATTTAGGGATAACATCTGATTTTCTCCAGCTAATTAAGATGAGTACGCAGTGAAACAACTAATATGGTACCTAGACATTTGGTTCCTCTTTTCCTTTAAGAAATCATTAGATTGAAACCAGCAGCAAACTAGAAAATATATATACCAAAATCTGTGCGTTACCAACACAATTCTGTCTGAAAAAAAAGAAATGGAAAAAGCACTTTATCATCAATATCTATAGAACAAAAGCTAATCCAAAATTTAAATTGTTTTAAATTTTGTGTCTATAATTTCTTTTTTTTTCTTTTTTTAGTTTTTTGAGACAAGGTCTCGTTATATACTTCAGGCTGGCCTTGAACTCTAACTATATAGCCAGGCTGGCCTCCAACTCACAACAATCCTCCTACCTCAGCTTCCTGAGTGCGAGGACTACAGGTGTGCACCTCGATGCCCAGCCTTGTGTCTATCATTTCAAACACTTCTCAGTCTCTCACCTTTCAGAACGTGGTGGAAATGAAACACTGATTTTTTTTTTCTTTAGAAGGAAAACTTCCTATGGACTACAACTCAAACTCATTTGATTACTAACACATACCTGTCAAAGGCCCACTCTCTGGGAGCTTGGAGCATGTCAGTCAGCAACTAGCTTCTGGAGCACTTTTACATAAACTTGTGATTATAAAAACAGTTGCTATATGAAATATCAAAAGCAACCTTTGTGAAACGAAAACTGAGGGATTAACATTCAACTTTCTTTAAAAATCTTACACTGAATTTGTTAAACTCAAGGCCAAAGAGTTTGAAACATGGTAACATACACAAAGGTCAAGCGAAAGTACAGACCGCTACTATCAAAGCATATTATCACAGCCAACTAAGGAAGTTCACTCATGTAATGACAAAGCCGATACAAGAAGAGAAGACTTTATTCTTTTTTTTAAGAAGGGAAGACTTTAATAATGAAACAATGTCTCAACCCTTTTAAAGAATCCTGAGGTTTCTGCAATCCTCCCTAAGCACTCTTCGCTGACCTGTAATACTTTCTCACCCCCATCCAAGATAAAGCATCTTCGCATTTGCGATCAGGGACAAAAGGACAGTCGTACTTTAGTCTCTACCAACTCCTACCTGTCTAACTTCCATGAAATAAACTTGCCGCATAATCTTCTCTCATGGATTTAATGACTTCTGCATCTTTCCCCGAGAAACCTACAGCAAGAGACTGTCCTAGCAAAGGGGAATCTCCACGGGTCATCCCAAGCACTGCTGTCTCGGAGCCCGGGACGACCCGCTTCAGTCCTCACATAAGGAACTAAAGCCAAGCAAGTAAGCAGCAGGCACACAGACGACAAATAACTGACTGCAAACACATCCGCCCGTTGTTCCCGAGAAAAGCAAAGCTAGACTTCTAGAGCTAACGCGCCACCCTGGGAACACGGGAAACGACAAATGGTAAAAAGAAATTCCAGGGAGATACCAGCGAAAGACCAAAAAGACCGTATTCAGAACAAAACGTCCTGCGACACGTAAAAGACCCCCGTCGACGCTGTCTGCGGCGCACAGGAGCACGAGTTCACACGAACTCTCCGACCTAAACACGAAGTGCCACAGATCCAGGAAAACGCCGCATTTCTGGCCCGGAGCAGCAGCAGGAGGGTCCGCTTCACTCCAGCCCGGGCCCGCCCGGGCACCTGCTGAGGGCCCAGCCGGACCTGGACGCGGCTCCCGGGCGCGGAGCTGAGGCGGGGCAGGTGCCCACCCCGGGCCCCCATCCTCGCGCGGGGTCCCCCCGCCGCCCACGCGGGACCCGACGCTCGCGAGCCCGGCGGCCGGGCGGGGCGGACGGGGCGCGAACCCGGCCCGCGCGGCCCCCGCGCCCACCCGGCGCCCCGCCCGCCCCGCGCCCGCGCGGCCGCTCGCTCACCTCCAGGCGCAGGGAGGCCCCGCAGGCGCGCAGGAACTCGCGGATGTTGCTCAGGCACTCGCTCTCGCTCCGCGGCTCCGGGTAGACCTGCAACACAGAGCGCGGGCGCTGAGCCGGCCGCGGCCGGGCCGCACCGCTCCGACCCGAGCAAGCCCGCCCGCCCGCCGCTTCTCCTCACCCTGCGCCTTCCTCCCGGCTGCACCAATCTGGGTCCCTTCCCGCACCCGGAAGTGGGCTCGGTGCCGGAAGTGACGTCACCGGTCGCGCCCCTCCCCCCCACCGCCTCGGCCTCTTCCGGCCAGGGGCGAACTTCTCCGTGGATGCCCCGGACCCCGGTTCTCTGCCCGGCCGCAGCTGCCCACCCGGCTCTCCCTGCGCGCTCCTCCTCCTCCTCCCGCGCTCGGGCCTCGTCCTCGCCCGAGCGGACACAGTCCGACCCAGAGGGAGCCCAGAGAACTGGGGCTTGGCGGTTGGAGGAGCTCGCGAGACGGGGAGAGGACTTCCGTTCTTTCTCACATAGGTGCTCGGGGGTGCAGCTTTCACGCTGACGCTCCAGCGAGAGCTTAGCAACGTGAATTATGCAGGGTGGGATTAAAGTGCAGTGTTTTATTTCCAGATACAGGCCAAGTGCTAGATGAATGGTCAACGGAATAGCCAGTCACAGCCACCAGCCAGCTGAGAGGGGACTGGGAGCGGAGCAGAGGCGCGAGGACCGCCTGGGGCTGGGCCCACGTGGTCGGTGGGAGGGACCCCAGAGCAGAGCCAGTGCCTGCAGCGGTCTGAGCCTTGAGACATCCGCAGACACCTCTGTTCTGAAATCTAAGGGTTATTTACCTGGTACAGAAGAAAAATTATGTTCTGAACTGCATAAGAAAAATTAAGCTTTGGCATTTACGCTAAATCATTGCTCAGAATTCTAGCACTGAGCACACTCAAGGCGATTTTTGTCCTGTCCTGTAAGGAGAGGTCCCAGCATTCCATCAGGCAGCTTTCAGGAATACTGTGGTTTGAGTCTTTTAAATTAAATTACCAATCAAAACCAGGGTGTTCAGAGATGCCAAGAAGAGATGAAATGAAGCTTTTCCCCCCACAGGTGAAAAATTCTTAGGAGAAAGTGCTGACATGTTTCCCTCCAAACTGAACCACTAGGGTTTTTTTCAATGAAACTTGAAGGTAGAAGAGCGAAACCAAAGCTGCTTTCTAGTCCACTGTGCTCCTCTTCTTAGAATTTTTTTTTATAAACCACGTATTAGTCGATATCTAAATTTTCTTGTCATAATTTTAAATCGTTGCAAGAGGTGTGATTTCTGACATTCTGTTAAGAGCATTTTAAAGTTAAACTTTTTTAAATACATACATAATTAATCCAAATACAAAAGATTTAATACCTAGTCTCCAAATAAGATTATGAACAAACTCTTTTTTAAAAATCAGATGTAAATTTCTCCTTTAATGCAATCTCATTCCACTTGCCCTAGAGAATGAGTATCCTAACAAAATCTGTTTTTATGCTCGAAAATCTTGTGGTCAAATTAAGTTTTTTTACAAGAGTCCCATATGAATAACAGTCATTCACAGATTCTATATTTGTAAACTCGCCTACTTGCTAAAATTTATGTGTAACCCCAAAATAAATACTTCTGGCACATTCTCAGCCATGTACTGACAAGTGCAGAGCAGTAAAACATTGAGTCACTGCACATGCCCAGCTGGGTTTGAACAAGGCCATGCTCTGCGTGCTTGTTTTATTTCTCAAACTGTAAACAGATGTCCTTTTCTCGGTCTATTTAGTGCCATGCTTTTTTTACTTGTGTACTTTTAATTGATGATTTTTGCTGTTTTAAATGGCCTCCAAACATAGTGCCAAAGTGCTGTCTAGTGTTCTAAGCACAAGAAGGTTGTGATGTGTCTTTCAGAAAAAATCCGTGTGTGAGACAAGCTTCATTCAGGCACGAGTTACAGTGCTGTTGGTGGAGAGCTCAGTGTTAAGGAGTCAACAGTACAGTACACCCAGAAAAAGGAAGAGAAGATCCACCGTTGGTGTGCAAGGCCACTCCAGAAAGTGCTAAAGTAACATCTATATTTCATGATAAAGCCATGGAAAAGCAGCTAAATTTGTGAATCCATGAGATGATGACCAATAAAAAAAAGCATAATAGACAGTGCTGTTGTGAGGCTGAAAGCCAAAGAAATTAACAGTCATGTAACCCAAGGTCAGGAGCATGTTAAACCCTTCTCAGCTAGTGCATTTCAGCTTGCATGTTTCAAAAGACGATACAGCATGAAAAACTTTAAAATTGCAGTAGAGGATGGTTCTGCAGACTAAATAGCTGCCAAAGAATCTTAAAAATACCTGCTAAGTGTTATATATGAAAAGGGTTATGTTGAAGAGCAGGTTTTCAGTGCTGATGAAATGAGTTTGTTTTATAAGACTATCAGCAGACAAACCTACGTAATGCAGATAGCTTCCAAAGCCCCAGGGTTTAAAGCTTTTAAAGACCGTGTGACTTTGCTCTTGTGCACCAACGCCAAGGGCGACTCTAAGTGCAAGCCCCTCGTGGTGTACAGACCCCGAAACCCCTGCACACTTAAAGGGGAAAACCTCAGCTGTATGCCAGTTCACTGGAGGTGGAACAGAAAGCATGCTGGTGTCTGAGACATTCTGGGATTGGTTCCACGGCTGCTTCATTCCAGAAGCTGAACGCTGTCTGCAGAGCAAAAACCTTGCCTTCAGGGTTTTGTTAATTTTGGATAATACTCCAGTTCATTGCCACGAAGAACTTGAAAATGCCCACCCCAACACAGAAGATCTTTTCATGCCCCCAAATACTGCATCTCTCATCCAGCCTCTCAATCGGGGCATCATAAAAGCTTTCCAGGCACATTACAGGAGAGCACTGTATGGCAGAGCTTGTAAAGTCTGTATGCCAACAAGGAAGCCACCATGACAGACTACTGGAACTCAGTCACGCTACAAAAAGCTATCGAATATGTTGGCACAGCCTGGGACAGCGTCCACCAGGCTCTGATCAATAGCTGCCGGGAAAATGTCTGGCCAGACTAAAAAATCTCGAAGGCTTCGAAGATGTGAGAGAAAATATAAAGAACGGTGTCAAGAACATAATGCATATTGCACAGCAAATAAGCGGCGAAAGTTTCAACAGCATGACAGAAGAGGACGTGGAAGAAGTGTTGGCAGAGAGAGCAGAAGAGCACACCAACAACCCGGATGGGATGGTGAAAGATGGCATCAGAGTCAGTGAAGAAAGTCAGGACAGTGATGGCAGTCAGCCCAGGACTGCAAGAAGTGTCCCTCTCACAGCAGCCAAAATATCTGAATGGAACTCTGCCTTGGAAAAAATTTTCAGTGACATGGAAGAATGTGACCCTATGCTTGAACGAAGCCTCACGTTTAAGCGCCTTACTTACACTGCATTTGTCTCGAATTCTGAGACAGAGATCTGAGGAGAAAAGCCAGGCAGACGAGGCTGAAGCAGTTTTTCTAGCTTGCGAGGGAAAGCTGCAGAGCCTATGGTGGAACTGCGGGGTCACAACACACCACCCTCACTGAGGTCTTTCTCTCTGCAAAATGAGTTCCACCACTTTATCCTTCGGTCTCCTTCAGGCTTGAAGCCAGGGTCACAGGAGGTTAGACCACGTCCATCCACGATAAGACATTAGCATTTTCTGCAACTTTAAATGCTTACTGTGCTTTGTGCTTCCTTTGGGACTTTGTGTCCCTCGAATCGGCAGTGTGCGTTCACAGTACTGTATGTGTTTACTGTTCATGAACATATTTTGTGCGCGTACCACGTGTGTCTGACTGAGTGAAAGAGGTACGAAAGTACAGTCATGGTAGAGTATATTATGCTGTGAAATAACATGTAACTATGAAGACATATTGTGTATAATTATCTGTAACAAAAATATATTATATCAGCTGTCTCAAAACAAAACTGTCCACAAAACAAAATCATGTATTCTGTCCAGACCCTTAGAGGACCCTACTTTTATTTCCCCTAGAAGTAAAGTTGTAGCCATGGACAGTTCAATATTTGAGGTACTTTATAGAACATAACTACCATAAATAGTGGGAGTATACATTGAAGATTATTAAATGTAGTTATGATCTGACTTAACACAGCTGTCATGGGTATACAAATGATGGAAACAATATACTACAGTTTTTGATAATAAATACAAAAGGCAAAACCTCATTTGGAAATGTACATCTTAAAGAGAAAAATGGGACTTTTTAAAAATTAGTTCATTTACTGTGAGTGATTATCGCTTTTGTTAAAACGAGCTATGGTGCAGCATCAGTTGCCTTCTGTCTGGGACCTCTTTGTGCACATGCTGGGAAACCTTGTTCATGAAGATAAGGACATGGGAGTGGGAGGAGTTTGTGATGTAACTTCATTCCCTGAAGTCTTCCGAGCTGGGGTTGGGGGTAGCTCAATGGTGAGCAGATGCTGAGCACGTGCCAAGGCCTGGTTTAAGCCCCAGCACCTAAAAATAACTAAAGCCCCTGAAGCCTTCTGAGTTCCATGATCACCCTCTAAACATGGCCTGTCACAGGTTGAAGATTGTGCCATCCACTGACAACTTCATCAGAATCTCCTTCGATTTCTGTCCAAGGTAAGAAGTGCGAACCCCAGAATTGCAAAATCCCCATCATCTGGACCACTGACTTCTCATCACCCTGGATGCTTTCGGTTGTCCCACTGTTACCTAACACGGCCCGCAGGTTTCCTGTCCTGCAGCAGTGCCCCTGAGCAAGACAACACACAGGTGCACAGGCTGCCTTTTGTGCGAGGTAGCAGATGAGCCGTAGTGAAAGGGAAGGTGGGACAGCCTGGCCCTCCGTGTCCTCCATGGCACAGGCATCTCCTCACCAAGTCAGTTCGGGTGAGCAAGCATCTAAATTGGGGGTCTGGAAGTAGACCCCCGTGAAGTCTGCCCATGCCTGTAGACCTCAGTCTTACTGCCCGTGCACAGGGCTGCAGGCAGCGAGTGCCTTCAGAAAACAAACCTGCTTGGAAAACTAACGGCACAGCAAAAACTTCACAATCTGTAAGTGGGCAGTATCTGGCTGTGTAACAACCCTGTGTGTCACCTAGGCTAAGTCCCCTGACCCTTCTGGTCCTGCGTCCTTATCTTCAGTTTACGGCTAATGGCCTTTCTCACTGAATTGGGAGGAGCAAAGGGATAATACATTAACTCCGCAACACACACTGGGCCTGGACTCCACAGCTGATCGTGTTGTAGCACTGAGATAAGGTCGGTACGCTCGGCATGGCAGGCAGGGCACAGAGACATACACTTGAGGCCATGCAAACACAGCAGAGGGGGATGCCACTTCTAGACACTGGTGGGGCTGGAGGCTTAACCAACACAAAAGGTAACCTTTGATACATAGGCTGGAGGTTTTCTGTGGGACCTGGGAAGGTGGAGAGGCAAACGACTGCATATGCAGAGCTGTGACATGTTAAGTCAGGCGTGACGGTGCACACCATCCCAGCTACTAGGGGGGGCTAAGGTGGGAGGATTGCTTGATCTCCCGAGTTCAAGACCAGCCTGGACACCGTAACGAGACCTGTCTCAACAGAAATAAAAAGCAGGAGGTGACATTTTGGAAGTCCATGGTGTTCTCAAGGATGGTGCATAGTCAAGGACAACCGAGGTCATGGGTGACGTTGCTGTGAAACAATCTGGACTACTATGGTCCACAATCAAACAGGTGAAAGTCCCCCTCATGCTTCCCCAAAGAAGCTCTAGGAATGGTCACTGAGCGCTGAAGAAGCGTTCCACGTCATCAGTTAGCAGGGAAGCGCAAACCAAAGCTACAGTCAGCGCTCCAGCCCTGCACAAGGCTGACCATACCAATCACCAGCAAGGCTGAAACAGCAGTGAGTCAGGAGATGGTCTGTGGTACACTCAGGAAGCTGGACGCTTCTTGCAAAGTTAAACATGCTTCTACTCTAAGGTCCAGCAGTTACTTAGCTGGAGAGATGAAAGCTTTCAGAGAGAGTGAAAGCCACAGAGAGTCACACGTATGCATGTTGAGAGTAGCTTCACTCACACGCGCACAGCCTGCGTGGCTCCAGGGGAGGGCCCTACATGGCCTTCCAGAAGGACTCAAATGGCCGTCCACACTGTCCAGTTCGCTTCCCAGAAATGCTAGCCCAGACTTTCCACAATAATAAACTCCAGGCTTTTCCGTCAAAAGCCGATTAGACTAAGGCACAGACAGCCTCAAGACCATTACAATTTTCCCTACATGTAGGGTTTTTGTGCTCACATCTGATAAAGGGTGCGTCTGGTGTGAAAACTGGCCACAGAGTAATCTAAGGTCAGACTTCAGGCTGTCCAGTTCCTGCTCCACATTTTCACAGCTGCTCCCAGCCAGGGACAGTCGGCTCCACCCACAGTCACAGCTAAGTGCCAACCACAGCAGCCACCTTGGCCCGAGCAGACCTGGGGGGCACTCAGAGAGTCTGAGGACAAACGGCTTGGCAAGGGCAGCAGGCCCCATGCTGCCGGGGGAAGCCACCAGGACTTCTGCTGTCCTGGCTCCCGAGGCTCCGAATGCGTGCGCGCATGTGCGCACGTACACACACACACACACACACACACACACACACACACACGTTCGAAGCTCCCCACCTGATTCCAGTTTCCAGCCAGGGCCGAGAATCATCTGGAGTAACGGCAGCAGGCCTAGGAATGTGACACTACACAAAGTTCCCAGGGATGCTGACGGAGCCAGGACCAGATTCAGAACCAGGGTCGTGTGCAGACTGAGCTGCTGTGACAGAACGTTCTGTGTTTCCCACCGGAGAATAAGTTATGCTCCTGCCACAGCACAGAGGTGCCCAATCTGTACCACCCACAGCCTCGGCGCCCGGCTGGAGAAGACCCAGGTCTCTTCAGCTCCTGTCCAGGCCACCACCCCAGGGCCCGCCTACTCAGGCTCACCGTTGCTCCCTGGTGGCTGCCACAGGCACTGCGTGTCGAGCAGCCATAAAGTCAGCACCTGTGTGCCACATAACCCAGCCCACCTGGGTCACCAAAGTCATTGCCGTGGAGTAAGCACACCACCTGCTTTTTTGCTCACAGAAGTGACATGAATGGCCCACAGTTAAGGGCCATGAGCTTCTCCAACCCGCTCTGTGCCCAGGGGCTGACCTCATGGCCTGCTCGCTCAGTAGCCCTGCTCTCACAGACTTGCTGCCCTGGGGCTGGGGATTTAGCTCAGTGGCTAGGGCGCCTGCCTCGCAAACACAAGGCCCTGAGTTCAATCCCCAGCACCAAAAAAAACCCCACAAAAAAACAGACCTGCCGCCCAGTGGGCAGCTGTGTCGTCAGGAGTACCCCACCATGTCCCTAGCCGCTGCTGACCACAGCTCCATCCCAGCCCCTGCCTAGGAGGGTGTGGGCCTCCCTGGTGCTGCCACACCTCTGCACCATAGTCCCTCATTCAACGCTCCAGCATCCTCTGCTTAGTGAGTCCTCTCTCTCCTGCCGAGATCCTAACCCGGAGAGTTTCCTGGTGACAGCTGAAAATAGAGCATGGTGCAAGAGCCAAAGATTGGAGACAATGGGGAGCAGACGAAATGAGCTGCAGCTCCCAGGAGACAGGCCACTAGCACACAGCTGCAGAAAGAGCCGGCACTGCCACGCCCCGGCACGCAGGTAGGGAGCAGGGCGGATAGCACCTAGCTGCTGCGTTCCATGCATTCAGAGAGACATGGAGTATCAGCAAGGACAAGCCAGCACTGTCACCGAGGGCCACTCCAGGGGGACAGATGGGTCTGGGGACAGGACAGGGAGGTGTGTGCTCACTGCCCACTTGCTACATCTTGAATTCTGCACCACACTCAATTGTTATTAAGCAAACCCACTAGACACAGAGATGACAATGACACCCCCCAGTCTAGTGCTCTTCCTGCCCGGCGCCTGGCTGTCAGCATGCCGGGTCTCCAGGGCAGATGTCCACCACTCCAGGCCAAGATGCGGTACTGGGCTTGAGACCCGCATTCACTTCTAAGAGTCTACTAGCATCGAATGGCTCATCTCACATCTAATGGCACGGCAGCACCACGGCTTTGCTCTCCCGGGGCTGCGGCACACGCCTGTCCTGCAGGCCCTGATGTGATGTGGGTCGAGTGAAGCTCCCAAGCTGGACGACTCTCCTCCTCTCCTCCCATGTCCACCGCAAAACTAAGCTACAGGCAGAAATTTCAAATACCAGGTAAGTAAACACCTGCTCAAAAATGTGTGGCCTTGTAAACAAGTAGTCAGTTTACTGGAAGAAATTTAAACCTTTAATAATATATGTTTGTCTCTTGCTTTGTCTCCACAGCATATCTCAGAGCCCAGCCCCTAGATGGGATGCTACGGGCCCCTAGGGCGAAACAAAGTGTTTTCCATTACGTAGTCTGGAACTGGCCAAATTATGAAGGGTAATAACACGAATGTACCAAGTCTCCATCCAGTTCCCACCCTAATTCAGAAATGCCAGGGATGAAGGCAGCAAGGAAAGGACCCAGACTCATTGCTTAAATTAACTCACATGTCCTCCGAGCCTCGGTTCCCACAAACTGCAAGAACAGACAGAGTCCTTTGGGGCCAGCAGCAATTGTCCCAAATTCATGCCAAAGCCAGAAATGGATAAGAAAATAGTAGAGGATAAAGCATTCGCCACATACCCCAGAATAAACGTCTCCAGGAGTCGTGTTTAGTTCTCCGGATCATGTCAGATAAACACAGACACTGCACGGTAGCTGTTGAGGCCCAGCAACCTGGGTAGGAGCAGGTGTGCTGCCAGGCCCGGGGTGCCTCTGCGGTGAGGGACCCCGGGCAGCATGTGGCCGGGGCAGCCGTGCCAGGGCGGCGCCGTCCCTCCTCTGCGGTGCCACTCCTTGATACAAGAAAACTGAGGGCGCCGCAAGTGCAGAGGCGCTCACAAGGGTCACGTGGCTGGTGATCTTCACTCGTCCCACCTGCCCATGTATAGTCATCTTTTCTGTTGCTTATCCTCACACCGGTGCCCTAAGGAATGCGGCCCACACATTGTGGCACAGCCTTTTGGGACTCTGAGCCACCGATTCCATACTTTTTTGTGATGTCTTTCCGTTATATTTCTTAATTTACTTAATTTACTTTCTGCAGTGCCGGGAATGGGACCCAGGGCCGTGTGCACACTAGGCAGGTGCCCACCACTGAGCTGTGCTCCCAGCCCGCTGCTTCCGTCTCCAGCTCCATCTCTCATCCCTGGGCTTCGACTTCCTCTCCTACCGATGGCTCCTCAGATGGCTGGAGACAGCATTTCCCTCTGTGTCGTGGGAGCGGCCTCTACAGAAGGCCTGTGCCCGTGACGGAAGAGTGCACTTGCTGTGCCTGCCGGTGGCGACCGTGGGAGGCCAGGCCAGGAAGGCCAGGACAGGCCACCTGGGGCTGGGCGTGCCCAGCTGCTCTGTGGTCTGCTCACCAAGGACCAGCATCCTTCCTGGCATCAGGACCTGGCACCGAATGGAGGGGGACGTACGCCTCGCCCAGGAATCCCCAGTGATAGTTTACATTTAAATGGTTCTCAAACCAGGCATGGTAACACACGCCCTTAATCCCGCCACTTCTGGTGGGGGAGGCTGAGGCAGGAGGACTGAAAGTTTGAGCCCAGCCTGGGCAATTTAACAATTTAGTGAGACCGTGTTTCAAAACAAAAAATAAAATCAAAAAGGGCTGGGGAAGCGGTTCAGTGGAAAGCCCCTGGGCTCCATTCCCAATGCAGCAAAAAGAAGGAGGGGTGCTAAGAGAGGAGAAGAGAAGAGAAGGGAGAAGAAGAGAAAAAAAAGAAAAGAAAAATGTATGTTCTCAAACGTGTCCGAGGGCTGCTGCAGGCGCCAGGCCCTTGCCCATGGCTTTGCCCGGCACACCACCCAGACCTGCTCCTGAGCGCCCTCTGCCTCCACCTCTCACATGGCCACACGAGGCGGCCACACGAGGCGCCTGCATGCGGCCGGTGCCTGTCCCTGCGGCTCAGCTCCTCCTCTGCTGCTAAACTGCCGGAGAAGCTGCACCTCGGGCAGCGGAAGCCCAGAGCCGGAGGAGAGGCGCAGACGTGACCCGCATCTGCTTGCAGGGCCCGTGCACGGTGGCGGGGAGTCGGCGACACGACGGACGGGGCTGGAACCGGCGAGGACAGCAGGGCTAAGCACCACTATAAACCGCAGGCGAGCCCCATGCGAGGGACGCCAGGGAAGGCCTAGGACACTGCGGCCAGCCGGCAGGAGGGCAGCGGGAAAGCCTCTTTCAGGAAGGAGCGTGGGGCCGGCGGGTCTGGTGTATGATCTGGAGTGACGAGGTGACAGAAATGCCACACTCCTGCAGCATAGCCTGGTATAAACAGGAGCACGGCGGTGAATGAGGTACGCCACAGCCTGGACTTGGGAGACGCATTCTGAAAAGGCCACTCAGACAAACGGATCCTCTTAGTCACAGGTGAGGCTCCCGTGGGCACACAGGAAGTATGTTTTCATGCTGCTGTAGCTGACACATCTCACTGCTTATTTATAACTTGCCATCACACCCTTCCTCTGCCCCGAACCCTTCATAGTTCCCTGCTTCGCACTGAGGAAAAGCCACAGTGCTGTGAGAAAATCAGGAGACAAGACACAGATCAGGAGAAAATATTTGCAAAACACACATCCAATCGGACTTATATCCCACATACACAAAGAACTCACAAAATTCAATAATAAGAAAACAACTCCATTTTTAAAATGGGTGCCCAAGTGTCTGAACAGACAACTTGCTAAAGATGACACAGACACCAAGTGTGCTAATCTGTGTGAACGTTAACTGTGACTTCTCAGCTTGCCTTGAGAAGGGCCGCCTAGCAGATGGGTAAGCTCTGGGTGTGTCTCTGGGTGACTGACGCAAAGGCCAGCAAACCGTACAGAGGGGAAGACCCTCCCCGGATGTGGGGACACCAACCAATAGGCTTGTAGTCTGGACAGACCACAAAGGGAAAGAAGAAGGAAGTTTGCCTTTTTCCGGAAGAGCTCTGGTCTTCGCCATGGCCTTTAGACATTCGTCTCCAGTTCCTTCAGGCTTCCACACAGACTCTAGCTTTCCAACACAGACTCGCACAGGTGACTGCAGTGAGCTGCAGGCCTTCAACCTTCAACTGCTACTGGATCCTCCCTCTCTGTAGTACACAGACAAACATCTTGGACTCCTCGGTCTCTGATCTGGCAGGAGACCACTGGGACTCTCCCGATCTGGATCCTATAAGCCCACTGTCTTAGTTACTATTCTTATTGCTGAGACAAAATACCCAGTGCCTAAAGTTAAAGGAGGAAAGGTTTATTTTGGCTCACAGTTTGCAGAGATTTCACTCCAAAGTTGGCTGGCTCCAACGCAGGGCGGCCTGGCAGAGGGGCACTGCAGAGGAGAAACGGTTTGTGGCATTGCAGGGAAGTTAGAAGGCAGCAAAACAGTGAAGTAGCAAAGAAGCAAGCCAGCAGCCCTCTTTCTGTCCTTTATATTCTACCCAGACTGTGACCCTTCAGGACAGGTAGCACTCACACCCAGGGTGGGCCTTCCCATTATCCACACCCAGAACTACGCCAAACCAATCAGTGGACTAATTTAGTGATTACACACCCTTGATCCCAGCATCACACACTCTAGCTCTAGCAACCACTGAAAAGTCCCACCTATGACCACATGAGGACTTGGGGGTACATCTAGACAGAAGTCGTAGCACCTACCTCACAAACTTCTTATGTAATCATACGTGCATTTGATATTAAGTCTGCTTCTGTAGAGACTCCTCACTAATACCATCAGCTTTCTGTTACTGTAACATATACCTGAGATGAATCACCTTACAAAGAGGAGAGGTTTGGGGGGCTCACGTTTTCAGAGGTGTTCATCCATGGTTGCTTTTGGCCCTGTGCCAAGAAGAGGAAGCCACTCACCTCACAACAGCTAGGAAGCAAATGGACAGAGGAAGCGGCAGGGTCCCCGTAGCCCTCTCAAGAGCTCCACCTGGGACCCGACTTCCTCCTGCCAGCTGCCCTCACAGGGGCACCAAAGGCCGAGGACCAAGCCTTCGGGGACTCATATCCAACCCACAGCGCTATGCAAGCATATGAAAAGATGCTGCAGATAGCAGATCATCAGGGAAATGCGGAGTAGAACAAAAAGTGCACGGCACACCAGTGAGGATAACGAAAATCCAGACCACTGACGACACCAGGGGCTTCCAGGGATGTGGAGCCACAGGAACGCTCCTTCACTGCCGGGAGAAATGCGACAGGGTGCAGCCTCTTCGGTATTCATCTAAATGAGTTAAAATGGTCCCCATGAAAGCCCACATGGGTGCGCACAGCGGCCCCAGAACTGCCACCAGCTGGAAACCAGGGCCTGTGCTTCCAGAGCCGTGACAAATAAAGAGACGTACATCACACACGACATTCAGTGATGGCAAAAATGTCCTGTGGAGCCAGGAGGAGACAGCGAGGAGCCTTCGACGTGGACTGAAAGACGCCGATGCGAAGGCTGCACACTGCAGGGTTCCAACTTCAGGACGTGCTGGGAACGACAGTGGCGGAGAGCGTACAGATACCGGTAGCTGCCCGGGGCGGCAAGAGGATTACAGGGCAGGGAAGCTCTGCCATACAACGCTATAAAGTAGCCTCACGCCTTATACACTTGTCGAACCCCAAAGAAAGTCAACACCAGGGGACCCCAACACAACTAGCTTCAGTCAATGACTGCCGCCGTGTGCACGGCCCTCCAAAGTGGGTGTGAAATGGAGTTGCCACAGTAACCATCGAGACGGAAGCCATAGCAGGGAAAGGCCACGGGGCCTGTGCCCTCACGGGCAGACGAACGCGGTGATCACAGGAAAGGGGCTCCTAATAGAAAGTAGGAGCTCACTGGTCCGACTACCGCTTGGCCTCTCAGGGGCTCCCTCACCCCCGCTGTGTCCTGATGCCCATCGCCCATCAGACGTGGCCCCTCGAGCTCAACTTCCAGCTCCAGAGCCGGCACCCAGTGACCTTAACCTGTCTGCCACCTACCCGGGGCGGCAAAAGACAGTCAGACAATACTGACTAATCGGGGCTGGCCATCAGTTCACAGGGGCGGCACACTCACACCGACGCTGATGACCGAAGGGAGAGGATATGATACTCTACTTCCTGCTGCATGTTTCCACAAATAAAACATCTTTAAAAATAAAGCATAACAGTTGGGGATTTAGCTCAGTGGGTAGAGCGCTTGCCTAGCAAGGGCAAGGCCCTGAGTTTAATCCCCAGCACTTCACCCCTCAAAAACGTGTGCCCCTGTGCCAGGATGTGAAAACAAAGCATAATAATAAGCAAAAATCCTTACAATGTCCCTGCAGGCCCTACAGTCTTTTCCCTTGCTCCCTGCTTGACCCCATCAGCTAACTCCTCTCTCACGCTGGCTGTATTATTCCGGGACTTGCTAGTCACCTACCTCAGGACATTTGCGCTAGCTGTTCCCTCTGCCTGCAACACTCTCCTCCCAGAGAGTCATATTGCTGTTTCCTTTGGTCCTACTCATCATCAAATCTCAGTTCCAAGGATGAACAGCACACATCCTACCCTGACTGCCCGATCCGCCAACTCCACTGTGCGCCTCCACAGCCGCAGACAGAGTACAGCTCCTTGCATGCACTGTGCCCCACAGCAGAGAACTGGTCTGTCTGGGCAAGTGTTCTATCTCACCGTGGCGTATGTAGGCATCTAATTGTTTTTCTTTTGTTCGTGCACATTTGCACTAACAAACGTAGTAACTGCATTCATCGCAGGGAGCTGGTCACATATATAACACATCTTCATTCCTTCTTCGTCCCCTTCCCCTTCCTCCCCTTCCTTCTCCCTCTATGTCTTGGCCCCCTTCCCCTTTGCAAAAGATCTCTCTCCCTGTTTCCTATTATCTATCTTTTATCTTGCTATTTATACTTTGTTTCTCATATAAGAGAAATCATGCAATATTTAAGCTTACGAGTCTAATTTCTTTCACTTAACATCATAGTCTCAAGCTGCATCCATTTTCCTACAAATGACTCAAGTTTATCTTGAGTAGTGCGCCACTGTGTGTAAACACATTTTCTCTCTCCATTCATCTGGTGATGGACGTACAAGCTCCTCCCAAGATTCAGCTGTTATGATTGTGCTGCTGTAAACACGGGTGTGCTGGATCACTGTAACGCGACATCTTTAACTCTTTTCACAAGACACCTAGCAGGGGACCAGCTGGGTCAGCGCGATTTCTGATTTTAGTTTCTTAAGGAAGCTCCACCCTGATTTCCACAGTGGTTGTACCAGCTCACATTCCCAACACAGTGCGGAGGGTTTCTTCTCCCCTATAGGCACCTCATACATTGTTCAGGGAATTACTAAGTTAAGGTGCCTTCCGGAAGTCCCACTGTTGCTAGTTAAGTACCACGAGTCAGCTGGGTCCACGACCCACAGCGAAGCCACTGCTGCTCTAGCCGGGAGAAGCAGAAAGTAAGACACGGCCAGACACGCAGCCTGCGCAGGGTGCCCCAGGTGACTGTCGCCACGTGACCGTCAGCGTGGGCTCACACAAAGATGGCTACCATGCCACTAGGAGACAGAACCCTGTGGGGCCACCACTGATGACCAAACGCTGCAGTGTGTGAGTGGCCTCGCTGCTTTATGAAAATCCAATATTTAAAAGAGGCGTTCTCCTGAAACTCCATCTCTGGAAATACAGTAACTAGGCCAAACGAGACAGAGAAATGAAGTCTCTCTTGGTTTTGCCGGTGACCTCGCCCCGTCCTGGCACGAGGGACAGATGCACCTGCCCCCGGCCCTCCTGCAGGACTGGGCAGCCGGGCAGGGCTCAGGAGCACATGGGGCGGGGTGGAGTGCTGCCCGAGGAGCTCTGCTTACGGTGCCTGCTGTGTCACCGTCACGGGAACGTCACAGGTCCCACCAGCCGGCCACTCCCTCAGGCCACCCCCCTGCTGCTGGCGCCTGGTGCCCTAAGGTGCTATGTTATATTAGCTCCTGTTTCACACGCGGCTGTGCGGCTGCTGGGATGCTGGCATTTCAAAGATGAGGAAGACAGAGACACAGAGAGACGGGAGGCAGAGAGGGAGAGAGGGAGGCGCAGGGACAGACAGGGAGACACAGAAGGCAGAGAGGGAGCCACCCACCTCCAGCTCTTGCCAACCAGTGTCTCCCTGTGTCTTGGTGGCCCTGGAGGTCACGGGCCTGGCTGCGTGCTCGCCTCCTCCTCACACCCACATTTCTCGGGTCTGTGTTCCGTCTGGTGTTGCGTCGAACACACCCATGCTATGTCCTCAGTTCGCTGATGCTCTTTGGTCATCTCAGCTCTGCTTCTGAGCCTAGCCGGTAGCTCCACGATGGTGTCTCCACCCTTCAGTTCTAGACTTTCCACTGGTGTTGTCCTTGAAGTGTGACTGCTTCGCTGAGAGGCCTGAGCTTTTCATCTGCCACAGCTTTTCAAAGCCCCTTATGACGGCTGCTTGGAACTCCCTGGGGACCTGCAGGAAGGATGTCACTAAAGGGGCTTCAGCCTTCCCACTGCAGGAGCTTCCAGGACCTGGGCACGGTGGTGCAGACCTGTAGTCCCAGCACTCCGAAAGGCTGAAGCAGGAAGAACACAAATTTGAGCCCAGCCTGGACAATTTAGCAACTTAATAAGACCCTGTCTCAAAATAAAAAATGGCTGGGAATGCAGCTCAGTGCGAAGACCCTGGGTTCAATCCCCAGTACCAACAAAACAAAACGGCTCTCTTGACAGCATCCAGCTCTTTCTGTGCCCCATCTGGTTTTTCTTCTGTGACCAGATCTAGGGGTGGGGCATTGTAAAAGTGTCTCTGCTTTCTCCACAGTCAACTAAACCAGCCACCGAGCTGCACCAAACTAACTGGAGTGAACCCCAACACTACAGACAGCTGAGCTGGGTAGCTATAGTACAGGCAGGCAGACAGCGCTGGACCTTTCAAGGGGGTCACTACAGAAGATGAGCAAACACTGCAGCTGTGGCTGGAGATTCGACCATTGAAGGCTGGGCCTCAAGATAAGGATGGAATGACCAGAGCCACACGCTTGCCCAGGGGACAAGCAATGAACTGAAGATGATACTCAACTGATCTGATGAAGTTCAGACAGACATGGTCACCCAGGTGGGCGACCAGGACCGCCAGTCCACCCCATCCTGGAATGTCTTGGTTCTTTCCATGTCTATCTGCTATGTGACCTGCTGCCATATTGGATCAATATTACCTGAACAACTATACTTGTAATGTTATTGAGTGATAATAGTTTCAACCCACATCGTACCCACCTTGTGATTTTGCTCTATAAAACTTCCTCTGAAAAGTGGGTTCATTGGCAACCCACTCAGGTCCCCTCCTGTCTCTCAGGAGCTGTCTCTCTCAATACATTTTCCTACTTTTTTTTTTTTTTTTTTTTTTGGTGCTGGGAATTGAACTTAGGCCTTGTGCTTGCAAGGCAAGCACTCTAACCACTGAGCTAAATCCCCAACCCCAGTAAATTCTCCTACTCTTAACCTCCTTTGTTCCTTAGAATTCCTTCTTCAATTCAGGGAATATGAACTTGATGTATCTGACATCTAACAGGTTGAGCACTGTATTTTTCACCGGAGTCACCAGCAGCGTGGCTGGAAGGGGAGCAGGAGCCCTGCTGACCATGTCAGACCCTCAGCAACCAGGGCAGCCCCAGCAGAGGAGCCCTGGCCGCCACCACGACCACCTGCTCCTCCAGGGTTCCTCTCCAATGCCCCCGCCATGCCATGGGGTTGGCTCACTTGCTTTCGAAGCCTCAGTGTGGATGGGCATCTTGCCTAGAACATGGCCTGCCTCACCTCTGAGGCGCGTTAGCGACTTCCCGCCACATGTAGCTGGCTCCCCCAGCTAGTGTTTGGAGGGTGTCTCCTTTCGGAGGTGGCTCTGTCTCTTAGATCCAGGACAAACTCCCAGCTTGGTCTCTACAGAGATGTTGCTTCTCTGCCATCACAGGAGAAAACTTTCCGAGGCACAGAAACAAACAGCAACTCCTACCTCTTCTTCAGATTCCCAAGTCACCTCCCAGCCCAAGCAGGACTCCTGTCCCATCCTCCCGCCTCCAGGGCCACAGGGACGCAGACTGTCAGGAGCCACATCACCCGTGAGGGGACACTGGCCTGCCACCTGCGAAGACCCCCGCAGGGAACAGGCCTGCCCCGGGCAGGGTACTGTGGGTGGATGGCAGGTCAGTAGTGCAGATTCTCGGGCTCCTCGCTCAGGAATGCCGCTTACGCCCTCAGACCCACCTCACTGCAGGCAAACGACTCGCAAGGGCGCTTAATTCAAGACGGCCTGAACCTCGAGCGCTCTAACCCCAGCACAGCGAGGTCACCAGGTCTTAACCTGCCGGGCGGCCTCTGTCCTGCAGGGATGGAAAACCAGCCCCTGCAGGGCTCCCAAACGAGATGCCGCCAGCAGGACCTCCTGGCACCCTGTCACCTCCCACACCCTCTCGAGGAAGGGCACCGGCGTCGGCATTTGCTGCAGAAATTCAGCAACACTGTCCGCCATGAATGCCACTCACTGTACTCCTCTCCCTCCACTTACCACCAGACACCGCATACCACAGCCCTCCAGGAGGACAGAGCACGGGGTGGCAGTGGCCACGGACGTCATCAAATTACAACACCAACAATGACAATACCTGGAAAGTATGTCCTGACAGCCCCAAGATGCCTTCACGCTACCAGATCTGGACCTTCCAATCCCAACCGCAAGTGCCCTGGCAGCCCCTCGTTATCAGACGCGCCCATGTAGGGGCAGGAAATGCCAGCGCAAGCACATCCCCAGACGCAGATGAGAATCATGGGCGCTCCAGGCCGACACGGCACTCCACTCGGCACTCCGCGGGGTCAAACCAAGGGACCCGCCCACAGCGAGGGAAGGAAACGCGCTTCGCAGCGTGGAACAGGAGAGGAAAGTATCCTAGATGGATCCGCCTGATGGTACTGGACCAGAGAAATTTTTCCAGAGTCTCCTTCTGGAAAAACACGGCCAAAAATCTACATCCTCTTAATGGGTTTTTCAGTAAAGCTGCTGACACCGTAATCGCCATCCAGGTCCTCTTCAAACTGCTGTGAATCCATGCAGGTCTCAAAGCAGTAGCTCCACCTGCCCCGCATCGGAGTTTCCAAGGGTGCCCAGCACCTGGCCACTCCCGTTGGGTCGGCCCAGTCTCTCACACGCCAGCTCCGCTTCCAACATCCTCCGACCTGCACGGCACCTCTCTGGCCTCCCAAGCCCTCTCTGCTGACCCAACTCCCCCTGCTCCAGCATGGGCCCCTGGCTGAGGCCCAGGGAGGGTCTGCCCAGGCTGACCCAGCTCTGCCTGTTGCCCTAGGACAGGGGCCAGGGCCTTCTCTCCCTCCCAGCACGGCCGACACTGACATTCTTGGGGTGGCACTGGCCGGGCACCTGTGCAGCACACCGGCCTCCTCGCCCTCCCCTCAGGGCGCCCTGTCCTCACCCAGCACGCTGGCCAGCCCACAGCTTCCTGGGATCATGGGAGCTGCCTGGCCACTCACTTCCCAGCTTCCCAAGCCTGGTCCCAGTCTCCTCTGTCTGCACCACGACCCCTGCTTTGAGCCACATCTCTAAACTGCGGTTCCCAAATTTGCGCTCTGGAGCGGTATCCACCAGGTACCCCAGCTCTCTGCAGACTTGCTCAGCACAGCCCACCCCTGACCCCATGCATAGCTGGGGCAACCGGCAGGGCTCCCTCGGGGGACACCCCATCTTTCCTGCTGTGAGGTCTCAAGACCTCTCCTGAGCCTTCGGTAAAGCCCGCTCCTTCCTCCCTCGGATACCGCCCGGCTCTGCCCTGGTGTCTGCGGCTGCCGCACCCTCTTCTCACCCAAGCTCCTGACAGCTGTCCACGGAGCTGACAGCTGACATGCTGTCATCTACTGTGTTCTCCAAACACGCACCGGCCACACCACTGCCCCTCAGGACCCTGGAAAGCACCTCCCTCCACCTGCCCCCGCCACAGGCCTATCCCAGCACCTCGAGGCCCAGGGCCCCTGGCTAGCACGCACTCCCCTCCATTACAGCCGCCCGTCAGCAGGGGTCAACTCCAACCCTGCCTCAGGACGAGGTCTCCCCTAAGCCATCTACCTGCCAGGAGTCGGTCAGGGCCTTCGCTGTGCATCAGACACTGCTTCCAGCCTGTGGAGCGCACATCTCGTTTGTCGGGCAGTCAGATTGTGTCATTTATTTAACACTGTTCTCCTCCTCCAGATACTACACTAGGCTACTTTTGCCAATAATTAAATCTGCAGGACCTAACACAATCCTTCGAACGCAGCACTCAATCAAGATGTGATAAGAAAATAAACAAATAAATAGGTAAATAGACGGCTCTCTGACAATAAAATCCCTTCCTCCGCAAAATGTAAGGACTCCATTTACCCTTCCACATTCAAACCCCGTACCCAACCTCTAGGCTTACAATCTGGTTGAAAAGTAGGAGACAGCTGGCAAAAGGAGTTTAAGCTCCATTGCAACAACAAAAACGTAATCATGACAGAGCAAAGACTACCACATGCCGGGTTTAAAGTGCTGTCAATACACCACGAACTGGTGGTCTCTAACAGGGGCAGCCTGGTGAGTGTTCATCTGCGTCCACCCTCAGGAACCCTCAAAGGGCCAGACGGTGGCCACCCGCTGCCCCGCAGCCTCCTCCCGTGGGTCCGCGTCACTTCCTCCCGTCCCAGGTCCCAAGCAAGCACTGACTTACTAACACCATGGTCACCTTGCATTTTCTAAAGGCGCAATCCGAAATAGAGTGGTTAAAAGTTTATTAAAGTAAGATACACATTGCTGCGAATCCCCTTTGAAGTCCCCTCGCTTCAAACACACTCATCTCATCGTCCTGCCACTCTCTGCAGCTGCGCTGGAGTCCTCTTTCCTGAGTGTCTTTCGTCGCGCTCTCCTGACGGCCTCGATGTCCTGAGTCCATTCAAAACATTTCCCTCTCCTGGTCACTCAGACCTTGGGGAAGAGCACCGTACCAGATCCAGGAATAAAGTGAGTGAGGACACAGTGTCATGTTTTTTATGAGCTGCCTTTCCGCTGGATGGCGCTCGGCAGCTTTCTAAAGACCCTCAGGAAAGAGGACTTCAGCGCTGCTTCAGAAGGGGCAAGAATGATGGAATGAGTGCGTTCAAAGCAAAGGGAAATATTTGAGGGGAACTGGTGGTGACGTAGCTCTCTTACTGTAAGTTTTTTTAATTTAACATTCAACCTGGTTCCTGCTGCCCTTGGCCACGGACGGACTCACATCGGAAGTACCTGCACAGTCTAGCGCCTGCCATTCAGCGGCATGCAGAGACTCACCCACGTTCCAGGTGTGCCTTCTATTGCTGAGCATTTCCCCGTTCACGGGTATACGACTGCCCTCCATTCACCCGCTGAGTAGCCTCTGCCTGTCCCCACCCCGTGGCTGTTAACAACGAGGCTGCCGGAGCATGTGCAACACCGAGGGAGGGCTAGCACGTTTGGCAGACAAACATCTGTATTTTAAGAAGCTGACAATCTGATTGCACAAAGCGCTCACATTGCATGTTCCTGCCATCAGAGCCCCAGCACCCCGCCCCTTCACACTCCGCGGCACTCAGTGTGACAGCCGTCGTAACCGGCGTGAGACAACGTCTGTCTGGGGCTGGAACTGACACTTCCCCCGTGGCCGATAATGCCGGCTTCTTTTCCTGTCTTGCGCCATCTGTCCGCCTCGGAGCATCTGTGCAGACCTCTTGCTCGCTTTGAAATTGGGTTCTTTTCTTGTCAGGGAGGCTTGGGAGTTCTTCACAAATTCTGGATATAAATCGTTAGACACTTAAGTAGTTTGCAAATATTTTCTCCTGATTTGGGTGCTAACTAGTCATTCTCTTAACACTGTCTTTCAAAGAACAGAACTTTTGTTGTTGTTCTTTGTTTTTTGAGCAAGGGTCTTGCGATGTAGCCCAGGCTGGCCTCCAACTCACAGCGATCTTCCTGCCTCAGCTCCCCTATGCCAAAATTACAGACTTGCACCCCACACCTGGCTCAGAACTTTTTCATTTTGATTAAGTCCAACTCATTAACTCTTGCCCTTACGGCTCATGGTTTTGGTGTCCTCTCTATGAAATCCTGCCTGGCCCAAGGTCATGATGTTTTCTCCTGTGTTTTCTTCTAGAAGTTTTACATTTTTAGGCTTTACATTTCACTCTGATTCATTTTTAAATTAGCTTCTGTATACCGTGCAAGGTGCAGCTGGACGTTCATTTTCCGAAGCGTGGCTGTCTAATGGCACTGGTGTCCCGCACTAGGGCAGCATACCTCCCACAGTGAGGGCCTGTGCTCCCTGCCGCCAGCCCCATGTGGTGTTCCGGTCTACGCCTATACTGGCGGTCGTCCTGTCGTTTCTCCGTCTTCAGACTGAACCGCGCCACCTTGCTCCTGGGGCTCTCTGAGGAGCCTCAGAACTACATCCCCAGTTCTCTTCCCCCTCGCCACCACAGTGGCTGTCCCAGGCCCTCTGCATCTTCAGACAAGTTTAGAATCATCTGCCAAGTTCCATCAAAAAAAAAAAGCCTCGGATCTTGCCCATGATTCCACTGGGTCAGCAGGGCAGCGAGGGACCCGCATCCCGGCGACGGCGAGGTTCTGACACAGGCCAGTCTCCGCGGTGGCTGAGTCCTCAGGGTTGCCCTGCAGTGCCAGAGTTGTAGGCAGGGCAGGTCTGTCTTACCATCATCAGATCTCCCACAAGTGTTTCTCTTCTCTTGCTTTTTCTTTTCCTTTGCTAGTGCAAAAGGTATTTTTAATTTCCATTTCTGAGTGTCTTGCTGGTACACAGAATGACAATAGATTTCCTCGTCTTGGCCTCATAAATGTCAAACTTGTAAACACACTTTTAGTTCTAGGATGCATTTGGGCTTCCAGCCAGTCTTCCACCTAGACAGCCCTGGGCTGTACACATGCAGTAAACATCTTCCTTCCATCCCAGATGCCCTCGACCTCTCTTTTTCCCAGACATCCAGCACAGGTTGAATGAGGGGGTGAGGACAGTCTCCCCCCACCCTTGCTCCTGGTCCAAGGGACAGCTTCCCATGATCATGGGGTTACCAACCTCCCTTCCATGGCTTGAGGGTGTTTCCATCTATACCTGGAATGCTGAGAGTTTTTTTAAATCATGAATGAATGCTGGATTTTACCAAATGCTTTTTCTGCATCTACTGAACTAATCCTACGGTTTTTCTTTTTAGTTTGTTTCTATCCTGGATCACGTTGAGTCCTTTTCAAATGAGGATGAACCTTGGATTCCTGAGATGGATCTCTCTTGGTTATGCACTGCCCTTCCCACATTGTGCTGAATTCAAGAGCCCAGGGCTTCCAGAGTTTCACACCCACATTTCCAAAGTCTCTAGTCTGCATCTTCCCAGCACATAACATCCCGTGTTACATGTCAGCATTGTTATGCGGATATGCTGATCCCCTGGAAAGAGTTGGGAAGTCTTCCCTCATTTCCAACTTTTTAGAAGAGTTTGTGTAGAATTGACATTATTTTTCCCTAAATGTTTGTTAGAATTCAGCAGGGAAGCCATCTGGCTTGAGATTTTCCTCGTGAGAAATTTCTTTACCTGCAAATGCAATTCCTGAAATGGGGACAGGGCTACTCAGGCACTCCATTTCTTCCCTGAGAGCCTCGGCAGCTTGTTTTGCAAGTAATCTGCCTGTTTCATGGAAGCAGCACGATTTATTGGCGTAAGTATCCCAGCTGCTGTTGCTTTCACTCTCTGCAGACCCTTCAGTGACTCCTCAGCTTGATCCTTGTGTGTTTTCCCCTTTTCTTCCTCCTCAGTCTGGCAAGCAGTTTGTCAATTCTACTGATCAATCTAAACTTTTGGTTGAGTGATTTTCTCCAGGAATTTTCTGCTGTATTCCATCAGATCTCCACCTGGCTCTGTGCCGTGCTTGCTCCTTACTCTGGGTCTGTCTCCCTTCCCCTTCCGACCCTGAAGACCCAGCAGCGTGAGAGGCGGGGACAGTTGCACTCCGAGAGCATCCTCCAACTCGGAGCCCGCGCACACCTGGCTGGCATGCAGAGCTGACGCCGAGGGACCTGCGAGTCACCCTGCTTCGTCAGAGACGCGTAAAGGGACTCTCACCTCCTCCGCGTGTCCCTGATTCATAAAGTCTGGAAGACAATCAATCCCAGTCTCCTGTCACTTAAAAACGTGACCTCTGAGGCCCTTTCTGGAAGCTTCGCCCTTGACGCAAGTCAGTCAGGAGTCTGAACACATGCTATTTATAGAGCCTGTTTTCAAAAGAAACAGAAATGCATTTGCAGATCTGAACAGTCATAACCAGAAAGTCGGCTTCCACCAGAAGTCTGTTACTGGCACCCCAGTTTGTGAGATTAATTACTCAATCACAGATCTTAAATAAGACCAGTTCTTCAGCATCACAGGGAAAGGGGAAACCTGAGGCCAGCCTGGAGGAAGGCCCAAGGCCCAGGTCGCCTGTCCCTCCCAGAGAGCCTGCAGCAGAGGCCTCAGGAGCCTCGAGGCCTCTCCCGAGATGCCCGATTTCTGTCAGAATCACTGCAACATCCTCTCTTGAGGTGAGTGACAAAGTCACAATCTCGCAGTGTGTGCTCAGAGAGCACCCAGCCTTTCCAGGGAATCCATGTTCCTGACTGCAGAAGGACACCGCGACCCTTTATGAGCTTGAACCACTAAGGACAGCACGCTGGAGGGGAAGCTCCTCGGCACCGGAGCGTGGGCGAGACCCTGAGAGGCGAGGGCAGGAGGCCGCCGCAGCCACTGTGCGCAATCCACGCGGCCCTTCTGCAGAAGAACTGCTGTGAACGCCGTCAGAGCCAGGCCTCCCGGCAAGAAACAGCTCAGAACCAACAGACGTGGGCTCCGGTTCCTGCTTTTACATGCACCTTTTCCAGGTTCTCAATTTCATATACCTTCTTTAGAGAAAGCAAAGAAGATTATCAGCCCCTTTAAAAGACAATCTCCAGAGGCTGGGTATTTAGCTCAGGGGTTAGAGTGCCTGCTTAGCTAGCAAGCACAAGGCCCTGAGTTCAATCCCCGTACTGAAAAAAAGGAAAATCTCCATTATACAAAGGGTGTTCAAAACACACGGTGAAAATCACAGTAAAACTTACTGCAGTAGAAGACACATAGCCGTGAATCCCCCTCGGAAACCTCCCCTTCACTTTAACACTCTTGTCCTATCTTGACATTTTCTTCAGCAGCTCTGGAGTCCGCTTTCCTGAATGTCTTTTCAAGGGGTGATCAAAACTATGGTGGCTGCTGCCGCCGAGAGCCATCCAACAGGAAGGCAGCTCCTGAAAACATAACACTGGCCCGCATCCACCTTCTTCACCAGATCTGACACCGTGCGACTCCTGGCTCTTCCCAAAGTCAAAACGACCATGAAAATGAAACATTTTGAATCTTTCCGTCTTTCTTGATTGAAAATACCAAGGCAGCCCCGACAGTGCAACTAAGGACAGGCAGGAAAGAGGACTCCAGAGCTGCTGCAGAAAGCGGCAAAGACAATGGGATGAGTGTGTCTGAAGCAAGGAGTATTTCAAGGGGGGTTCATGGAAATGGATCTGTTACTATAATAGTTTTTTTTTAACCTAAACATTCACTGCATTTGTCAATCACACCACCTAATAGAGTTATGCACGAAATTCCAAGCGCAGGAATAAAGGTCACTTGAAACAAGTGGAACACATCAAAGCAGTCACAAGGAGGACACCAGAGCTGCTAGCAAGGACAGCACTCTCTGATGCTACGGGGACTCCCGCTCGTGAACAGAGTAAAATTTTCTCAGCCTCACTTCTCTCACAAGATCCCTCACCCATGCCCCAGGCCACCAGTAAGGTCAGGACTCGCTCACGCCCCCTAGTGCCAGGAACCAGCGCTTTGTTCTCCAGGGAAAGGGAACCAAGTGCCCTGCGTAGGGAGAGGAGGGGCCCTGAGCTGCGGAGACCTGGGCCCTGACACACTGCTCCAGCCACTGAGTGTCCCCAGCGTCCCCGACATGGGAGACCAATTCTGAGAAGTCAAGTGATGTGGGGAGGGGCAGACACGGGAGAGGACGTGTCCCTCAACAGGAACAGGTTGACGGAAGGGCACAGAAACAGGGAAAGAGAGAAGGAGCAGGAAGGAAGTCTGAGGAAAACAAACCTGATCATAAGAAAAAGAGCACTTAGAAATGTAAGGGTAATAATCAGACAAAAGAGAAAGGAAGTGTGGCGTAAACACAGAGCAAGGCTGCTCGTAGAAACGGCCAGCAGTCCAGCACCCAGACGCCAAGGAGGGGCCCGCAGGGCTGGGTGGAGCCGCCCTCAGCAGCTCTGTACCCCTTTTCCCCCCTGAGCACAGAGCGATGCCAGCACCTCCTCAGAGCACTGCCGTGGGGCTCACCACACACCAAGGGCGGTGCGTGCAGAACAGCGCACAGCATGCACACGGTCCACATCCCTGCTTAGTATCAGCAACAAACATCCCTACACAGAGGATAAGAAAAGCCCTCAAAGAAATAACACGCATCCTCGGAAGAAAGGGACACAGGGGTTAAGCAAAACCACAAGCAGGGGTCTGGGCCTGAACTCACCACCCACACTGTGCAGCTGCGCACAGCCGCATATGCGGCTGCCGCCTATAGCCCCGGGGACGCCACGTCGCACACCACGAGCCCTCCGTGCAGATGGCAGTCGTCCCCACGTGTAGTGTCCAGCTGCAGGGCTCCACCATGGCCCAGGCAAAGACCAAGCTCTCCGCCTCATGGCCTGAGGTTTGTCCTCGAGGTGGGAGCAGGGTCATCTGAGAAGTCATGGAAGCTGCGAGGCCAGGCTGGGGGCTGGCGCCTGTCGCTTCTGCCACCAGGAGTCAAGGCCAGATGAGACTCAGGGAGGGGCCGGACTCCCCTCCACAAGGGGTGTGGTCACAGGTGGGCTGGGTACCAGGGCCACTTCCACCAGCTCTGCCTTCTGTCCCGGGAGGCTGCCCTCCCTACCTCATAGCCCCAGGCCCCACCAGCACAGTCCTTACAGCACCGCTCAGACTACAGCATGAGTAGTCCTCCCAAGATACAGAGCACAACCCAGCCAACCACATGCCAGTGCCCAGCTAAGCATAACAAGGAGCCTGGCTGGATGCCCTCTACGCTCCTTTGCCCTGAGAACTCAGGAGTACTCTGCAAAATCCTGCTGTCCCAGGGTGCCCTGCCTGAAGTGCTGGCCCAGAGTTCACACACATGCAGTTGGCTACCGTGCAGGTGACAGGAAACTGACCGCACAGGACTCTGGTGGCCGTGTGGATTCACTGCATTGTGTTCAGTGTGAAGGTCTCCGCCTGCCCACTCTGGGCCAGCAGCAGACACCGCCCTCCCCAAGGTCCCCGGAACATGGGCCCAAGGCTCCCTCCCTGACCACAAGGGCCGGAAGAAGGGTGGAGCAGGAGGCTGCAGGGCCTGGCCAGGGTCACCTCACAGCCGCCCTGCAGGCACCCGGGCTGGCCAGACTCCCCCACCCCCCGGCCTGCAGCTGCGGCCAGGGCCTCCCACCCTGCAACACAGCCTCTGAGGCAGAATGGAGGTCGCCAGGGTCACCTGGCAGTGAGGAGAGGAGGAAGCAGCACTCCTGGACCTGGGGGGCTCGGAGGTCCAAATCTCCACTCAGGGATTTCTGGACATGTGGGACGCTTTTCAGTGTCAATCGTAGCATAACAGCCACTCCAAGGTACCGAGGTTTCCTCAGTGCCCACACACCCTCCTACATCCTCTGAGAACATCCCTACCACCCCCAACAGGTCACTCTCGCAAAAGGCGACATTCGTCTCATTGTAGGAAGAAGCAGAGATGGCTACAGGCCACCTGAAGTCACACAGCGAGGGGCTGTGGTGCTGACGTCAGGGTTGCGGGACCCCGGAAGACGAATGAGGAGTCTCACGCAAATCTCTGGGTCAGCACCAGCTGCTCGTGACCCACAAGCCCCTGTGCGGCATGTGGCAGGGTTGTGCGCCCTCAGAACCATGCGGCCTCACTGCCCTCTCCCCACAGTGACAGACGAAGGGTTAAAACCCAGAGCACACAGGGTTCTGATCCAGACAGTGGAGCTGTCCCCTGAAAGACAGGAGAGACCGCATCTCTGTCCACAGACCCAGCCGCCGTCCGCTCGTCTGTGATGACCTCGGGGGGGCAGGGGGAGTGAGCAGCGGCCAACTTCTCTCTCGAGTTTCTGGTCTGGGGCACGCGGGTACACACAGTGCTGGGCATCGTGGTACAAATGGGACCAGGGAACACCATCATGGCCACCTGATATGCCGGACACCAGCATGGGATCTTCTCCTGTCCCACTGAGGTGTCCCGTCTCCAGAGGCCTGTGAGGAGGGTCCCCAGGGGGGAAGCAGCATGGGACCATGCTCCCAGGACACCCTGCTCTCCTCCTGGACACCCTAGGAGGCCACAGGCTAGGAGGCCACAGGCTAGGAGCCCCCTCCATGCCCCCTAAGGTGCCCCTTTCATTCCCAAGACCCCCAAGGGGCAGGCACAGGCCACATGCCCTGATCTTCGCCTGGGGTGCTCGAGGGCCAGCACTGTGGCCTGGGGGGGGCACTCTTCCACCACTCCTGCAGCAGGGGGACCTGAGGAGGCACCTCGCTGACTGTGGCATCCCCGTCTGCAACACGGGCCTCGGTGAGACAGGACTGGAGAAGGAGCTACACACAGGCCTGGGACTCCTGACAGACGTTGGAAGTTGCTTTTCACAGAGATGCACGTAAATGTCGGCAGCACACAAGGACGAGTGGCAGGCAGGTTCCAGAGCGGCTGCTGTCAACAGCACAGGAGCCATGGGACAGCTTGGGCCCTGCTCCAAGGACCACAGGGCACCGACCAGGGCCCACAGCCCCAAGTCCTTCCTCCTGCCCCCCACCCCAAGTCGGATGTGTGCACCTAATGGTGTGTACACACATGTGTCTATGCGTGGCATGTGTGTGGACACATGTACACATCCTGTGCCACCATAAAGGTGGTGGCCTTTCAAGGCTGGCTCCCTTGAAACCCTCCAGACAGCCCACATTTAGAGGGAATTTAAATTTATTCCCCTTTCAATAGCACAGCAAATGCAGCCCCAGCTTCGCTCTTCTCCCCACTCAGGGTTGAGCTGAGACTCCAAGGCCACCCGCCCCGAAGGCAGACACTCGCCACTGTGACAAGAACCCATGCTAGGCCTCCTGAAGGGCGGCTGGTTAGACGAGTCTTCGTGGAACTCAGAATTCCGGCCACGGGAATTCAGAGGGGTCTCCTTCCACGTGGTCTGGAGACAGCCCATTGTGTCACATCTGCAAGTAACCTGTCAGTCAGTAAGTCTTTACTTTTCATTTTGTTTTTTGAGACAGGGTCTCGCTATGTAGTTCAGGCTGGCCTGGAACTCAAAGCAATCCTCCTGCCTCTGCCTCTCGAGTTCTGGAACACATCATTAAGAGCAGCTATCAGGCATGGCCCTCCCACCCAACTTGATCTGAGTGGAGCCGACTGTCACCACGCTGCCCTCCCACCACAGGACCCAAGAGAAGCCCCTGCTGGCACCAGGCCCTTCTCACTCCTGCCCATGGGCCATGGAGACTTTCTTCTCTTTCCATCCCCACATCCCCAGCACTAGAGTCCTGGGACTTCGCAGAAAGGTGTCTGGAGTCAGTTGGGAGAAGAAGCTTCTTTCCCCCGCACTATATAGACTGTGGATTTCCCATGGAAGATCTAGAACTGCCAGATCCCAGCTGGGAAATACAACCAGATTCAAATCCACATCTGGATCTGAGCTCTGGCAGATTCCCATTCGGTCTACCCCTGACCTCTGACTTGGGAGTTTCTCCTGCCTAGCCACAAGGTTGCTCTGGAATTGTGCTTTCTCCTATTCTCACCTCCTAAGAATCTGTGGTTCTGTTTTTTATCCCCACAGAATCCAGCATCATTAGGTGAGTCCCAAATAAGTCAATCTGGTCCAAATGCATTCCATGTTTGAAAACAGGTTGAGAGATTATGGATTGAATTTGTTCTGAAAATTCTTATGTTGAGGTCCGGACCCTCTGAGCACCTCAGAGTCCAGCCTTCTTTGGAAATGAGGTCACTGCAGATGTAATTGGTTAAGAAAGTTGGGGGCCCTGACCCAATAGCACTGCTGTACCCAACAAGGGGGACTGAGACACAGCGTGCAGACCCCAGGACAGCACCATATGACGACAGGGCCCCTCAGCACCTTCGAGGGCACAGGCGCTGCCCACGCCCCAACCTCAGGCTTCTGGCCCCAGGTCACAGGACAAACGCACATACCAAGACCCCCAGCAAGGCCTGGGGTGGCCCTGACCTTCACTGACACCCCAACCCTGGTGGATCCAGGTCTCCTCTGAGGCACAGTATGGGATTCTGTGAGCTTCTCTGCCCTCTCTTCCTGGGACACACAAAGAGAGCCAAGTTCCTGAGCTTCCATGGCGAGTTTGGAGACTTCATCTGCTGAGTTGAGAAGTAAAATTAAAACCGCATGCCAGCATGGCGTGTGTTAACCTTGCAGGCATTTCTCATCCTCTGAAATTTCTGCCCCTAGATCTCACCTTTGACTAAAGGACCTGGGGTGTCTGCAGCAGGAGCTTGGGGCTGCAGGGCCCAGGACATCGTGGCCTCTGTGTGTCCCCAACACTGGAGGAGCCAGGGTGTCCAGGCAGGGAGAAGTCAGGAGCACGCCCTTCACACACAGGCCGCAAACTCCCGACTCTACTTGCTCTTATTTACAGCAGGAGACACGGTGGCAGTCACGGAAAGCACCTCTTCCTGAGTTCCCATGTGCCCTTCTGCCCGCTGTCCCGCTGCCCACCCTGCTAGAAACTCGGAGGAACTTCGCAAAGGAGGACCCAAAACCAGGCTTCTCTAAGCGAGCAGCATTCTTGGAGCTCCATGAACATCCCCTCCATGCTCTGAAACAGAAGAGCCCACAGTCCTGGAGAAACACACAGCACATTTGCTTAACAAAGCAACTCAGGACCCTTTTCTCTGCCCCCCAGTTTCACGGCTGATATTAAGTTGTGGATGTACAAAAATGAAGCAACGGGCTGCTCACACAGCCACCGCTGCCAAGGAACCCACACGTCAACCGGGTCAAGTGAAGATCTTTTCAGTCCCACACAGATGTTCCGTTAAGTTTCCAAATGTCTCTTTGTAAGGAAAAGGGACCAGAGTCACATTTACACCCTCATTTAAGTCGGAGCTGGTCCACAAGCATGCTCTGCAGCACGTTACACATGCAAGTGCTGGCAAGAGCACACAGGTGACCTCCAGGGAAACAGGAACCCTGAGCCCGGGATTTGAGAGACGCAATGGCTAATATTTGACTCCCAAAACCTACCTTTGAACCCGAGTGCCAGGGACTCGGTTTATAATCTGGTGCTTTGACCCTCAACTTTCATGCTGACAGAGTCCGTTTCCAATAAACCAACTGGGGCTCTCCAGGGACAAGACAGCAGTTGTGACTTGAGAAACGGTCTGTGTGGCCACGGTTTTGAAATACGTCACTTTTCAATCTGGCTGCTACGGGCTAAACATTTGATTCGTTCCTTTCTTTGTTGTTTTAGAGATGAAAGGAAAGCTACAGTTCCCCAACAAGAACTTTTTCAGAATTTAAAAAAGAAAATGATTCTTGAAGTTAGCTGATCAATATTAATGCCCAAGAATGTGGGCTTTGGTGGTGACAAGGCTTTCTCTGCCCCACATAGAAAGTTTTTTACAGCTTTGCTCTGAGAAATGGAGTGGCATTTTCTCTAAGCCTATTTTGGTAAACTTAGCATGCGTTTCAGTCTTTGCAACATCTGTCTTTTATTATCAGAGGTACAAATATCCAGATGACAGCCTGCATTCTGTGTGCCTTGAACATTACATCCTGCTCCTCAGCCCCGATTTAAATCATGACTTTATTGATCAGATTCATTTACGAGCAACATTTTTACTTCAGAGACAGGCAGGCTATTCATTCCAAAATACGGGTCCTGTTTTCACAAATATGCTCCGGGGCAGAAAAACACCTAAAACAAACGGTCATGCATGCAATATTTGTGTTAAATAAACTGCTTCCTGCCCTAATTTTAAATGTAGCACCATACCATGCAAACTTAGGAACAAAACTAAGCATTTTACTTTTTCGAGCCACTTAATTAACATTTGATTATTTAACAAATTATCATCCCGCCAGTATACCTCATGGAAAAGTAAACAGCTCTTCCGAATGACAGTGCACTTCGGTTTCTACATTTAACACTTTTAAATAATTGTTGCCCTTCTTGTAAATCACATACTGGCTCCAAAAGCTGGAGAAGCGACTTTAGTTTCTGACGTTTATGGGCTCCTGTTCTTGGAGGCCCTGAGAGCGCTCCGGGTCAGCGCCGGCAAGGTCAAGGTTCAGCCCCCCCCCTCGCCCCCAGCCGGGGAGCCCCAGCCTGCTCGGTGCGACCCGGAGAGGAAACCTGATCCCTACACCGGCTCGGAAGGGTCCCCGGCTTCGAACCCCGTGCGTGGGGGGCCGCGGGCTTGGGCACAGGAGCGATTCTTTCGTGGGCAAAGTAGTAAGTCACGACACAGCCCGGCCGCGGCGGACGATGGCTGCGTCTTTCCGACGCGCAGAGCCAGGGCTCCAGGACACAGGAGAAGGGCGGACTCGGGCCGGCCGCAGTGCCACCGCCAAAACGGCACAAACAAAGCCCTCGCCGAGCGGGGCCGCCGCCGAGGAGCCGCTCCCGGCCCGGCCCGCCCGGCCCGGGCCCGCACACAATGGCGCCCCGGCCCGCCGCGCCGGCCGCGCACAAAGGCGCGCGCGCCAGGTGCTCTGCGCACCGCGGCCGGGCGCGGCCGGCGGGGACACTTACTTTCTCGATGGTCCCGGGCAGCAGGCGTTCCAGCAGCCTGCAGAGGACCACCCCATCCTTCAGCGACGCCTGCAGGAAGCCCTCCGGGTCGGCGATGGTTTTCTTGGGCGACTCCAGCACCCCCAAGGCGATGAGCCACGTAACGGTCTGCTCGGCCGAATTCATCGCGGCGGCGGCGGCGGCGGCGGCCGGGTCACCCCCGAGCGCCCGCCCGGCCCGCGCCCGCCTCCGCGCCCATGGGCCGCCCGTGGCTCGGCTCGGCCCGCGCGCCCGGCCCGCCGCCGTCACGGGCCTGCTCCTGCCCGGCGCCGGAACCTGCGGGCGCCCGGCGCCGCCCCCGCCGCCGCCCCCCGGCCGCGGCCGCCGTCGCCGGATGACATCACCGCCGGGAGAAGAAAGACGGCGCCCGCGCGCGCCCCGCGCACCCCGCGCGCCCGGCCCGGCGCACGGCGGCGCCCGGCACCTGCGCCCTTTGTCTGCGTGTCCGCGCGGGCGAGCGTGGCCGGGCTCCCGGGGTGCGCTCCCTGTCGCGGCCCGCCGGTGTCGGGGCGGCGGAGGCGGAGCAGACGCGGCGGGCCCGCGCCTCGCAGGCCGGATGACGGCACGCGCGCCGCTCAGGTCGTGACTCCGCGCGGGGGAGACCGCTCGGAAGGCGCGGAGCGGGGAGGAGGGCCAGGGCGCGGGGAGACAGCCGCGCCGCAGCGGGATCGGCCCCTCGCTGGAACGCGCCGCGCATTTCCCGTGTCCCGTGCCGCCCCGGGCGCTGCCACTTCCACAGCCTAAAACGGCCTTCGCGGTCGCCCTGGGATCTCGCCGTGTGACGACCCAGGCTGGCGGCCGCGAGAGGCTCACTCTTCCTTCCTCCGCTTTCTCCTCTAGTTTGCGTTCAATCCCAGCGGCCAGTGAAGTGGTTAAATTTGCTTCGCAAATACAAACACAAAATTCAAATAGCATGGAGACTCTTGGATTAGGAGGACCAGCTATCCCAGGAAGACGGCTGCCGGCCGCGCTTGCAGTCTCTGAGATGGGCTCTCACGCTATTGGACATCGGCCTCCTCATGGCCTGTGAAGTGGTTCCTTCTGCCCATTACCCAACAAGTGTGGCCTATGAGATACAGAGTTCTGCCATCCTAGCCTAGACCAGGTACCTGCCGTGTCCCACCCTGCTTCCTTCTCGGCTCTCGGGGAAACAGCATAGCACTTGGTGGCTGTCACATGCTGTGCCCAGTCTTTATCAACGGAAGGGTCTCAGCCCACTGAGATTCCTATTTACTCTCATTATCGCTGGATTTACAGGATAACTTAGAGTACATTCATTACAATTTCAAATTCTCTTATGATCTGGTAAAAAGAATTAGAGCCACAGCAACCACTCTGTCGAGTACTTTGCAGAAGCCGCCGAGGAAGTGCGGAGCCTTGGGACCCCAGGGACCCTGGCCCCTGTGGTGGGATGGACGCTCACAGGCCACCCTTTACAACCAGTGTTTTTGCAGAAGTCCGTGCACCTTTAAGGGCTCTGTGGTTATTAGTTTCATTCTTTCGTTTGAATATACATTAGTTTCAAAAACATTTATTTGGAAGAGATACTAGAAAGTAGCACTGCTCACTGCTGGATTTTGTAGGTGCTTATTAATCAACCCATTTTAGGGACCAGGTTAGGCATCCGCTGAAACTGTCCCTGACATTTCCCAAGTGCCTGAGACGAGAGACATGTGCCCTGCAGGGGAATCAGGAGCCCTGGCTGCAGCTGCCCCTCCCGCCCTCCGCAGGTGCAGGTGGAGTGGCTTTCAGGTCCAGCACACCACAGGAGAGTTTCCAGCTCTCCTCCCAGTAAGGGTGCTGCTCGTGCCCAGTAGCCATGTTCCACATCACCCTGGGGGCCCCACATGCTCACCTGCACACCTGGGACTCCTAAAGCTCAGTGGAGCTTGTGTAGGCTCCTTGGAAGAGGGTCACTGGGAAAGATTAAGTGTTAAGACCCACCCAAGTTTAAACTGCACAGGCTGGGAGTGCCGACCTAGAGCCGCGGCGGCACGTCTATGCCTCACGTGCCTCAGTGGACTGTTTGTATCGCTGAAAGCTCTAAAAGGCTCGCTGTCGCTGCCCTAGACTGTGTGGTGTCCGCAGCCTGTGGGATCGCTGTCACGGACCTGGTCATCACCCGGATTGGAGAAGGCGAGAGGAAGCGTTCTGTGGCGCTCACTGCGTCTCCTATACCCTACTGACGGGTCTCATTTTGTACAACAGCATCCTATTTATTTAAGGTAAATATGGTCAAATGCAAAAAACTAAAGATTCAGGGCAGGAAGAAAATAGTCGATAAACACACGGCTGAAAAATCACACAGGACCAGAAGACATCTTACCAACCCAGTATGTGACGAATGAGAGTGGGGGCAGGGTGCTTACCTGAGCCTGGGTCCCCTCAGAAGAGAGCGTGAGCCGACAGCTCAGGTGTGAGTAGTTTCCCAGGAAGAGATGGGGGAACAATGAGGAAGAGGGGTGGCAGGGACTGCACTGGTCAGGACACGACTTAGAGAAGTGCTTTATTCGGCTCACAGTTTCAGAGGGTCAAGTCCCTGGTTTGCCTGCTCCCAGGCAGATACGCCCTGGCAGAAGTCCGTTCATCGTATGCAGCCAGGAAGCAGAGAGAGAAGGGAGCAGCTGGGGACAAGAACACAGCCTTCTGGGCCACATCCCGGTGACCACTTCCGATGAGGCCTCACCTCCCAACAGCACCTTCAGCTGTGAACTCAGACATGGATGAATCCATTGATGAGTACGGCACCCCAGTGATGGAGCCTCCAAATGCATGAGACTTAGGGGGCGTTCAAGATCTAAACTGTAACAGGGACAAAGTGATGGGGGGTGTGTGGGTGAGTGGGCTGCCAGTAGGACAGGCCTCAGGCTGTGGACGGAGCAGCGGCCCTCCCTCATGGGCCGGGACCTCCCTGGCAGGGACTGGGTCATCTCACGAGCCAGGGCCTGCACTGCCACTGTCCCTCATCCCATCTCTGCACAGGCAGGAGTCCCCATCACTGTGTCGGGGGTAGGGTTACCACAGAGTGTGACACAGCCCTGACATCTGTGATGGTGGATGCCACGTGTCCTTTGCACGCCCCCCACTCTGTGCCTAGTCCTTTGTGGAGCCTTCCTCTGAGTGTCCGAGAGGTGCTCCAGGTAAGGTATGTAGGAGACTGAGGAGAGTCAGAAGCTGTACCAGCTGGTGGGGGAGTAGAACAGAAGCCCACTCCTCCCCAGGCAGGCCAACCTCTCTGTCTTCATAGCTCCTCCCCCTGGGCGTGGTGGACCCGCCAGCCTCCCTACTACCTCAGCCATCTCCCTCCCTCTGTGTGGCAGGTGCCGGTGCAGATCTAGCTGATTCCTCATACCAGACATAGAGAAGGGGACAGAGGCACAGACAGTACCCACCAGCCCAGGGACACTGCATCCCATGGCTGCACCATCTGGCCTATGGCAGAGGCACATTCAGACTCCCTTCCTTTGTGGCTGCCTCCTGGGGTCCCCTCTGGTGCCCCTGCCTTGGTTTGCACACACACATATGTGCACACACACACACTGGACCCTGCACTGGGGCTTCAGCCTGAGCCACGTGTCGGGATGATTGGGCCATGCACAGGAGGACGTGGAGGTCCAGTGCCTCCCTTTGTTTACTTCCTGGGGCTACATAAGGAGGTCTCACCAGCTGTGTGCTCCAAACAGAAGAAACGTGTTCTCTCATAGCTCTTCAGGTGGAAATCTGCAGTCAAGGCTTCCGTGGGGCTGCTTCGTCCCGCAGGCCAAGGGGACTCATCCAGGCCTCTCCTGGCTTCCACTGTCGCTGGGGTTCCGGTCCCCGCTCCATCCCCACCTCTGTCTGCACACAGGGACACTCCTCTCACGGAGGGGACCCCAGTCACAGACAGGGGCCTGCCCTGCCGGATCATCTGGCTTGGTCAGGTCTGCAAAAGTCCTGCTTCCAGACAGAGTCACGGTCACAGGTGCAGAGGTGGATTGAGTGTCTCTTCCGGCGGGCAAGCTCCAACCCACCACGGGACCCTGAGGAACCATCAGGACCCTGCCTGGGGAAGACCCTCTGGCACCTGCATCTCCCAGGAGGCGGGAAGACCTGGGCTTTCTGGCGTGGCGACTGGCCCTTGTGAATCCAGCGGCCCCCGCCATTCCCACAGCTGCTGATCATTCCCCGAGTCGCCGTCCCACCCGGAACGGTCATGTCTCGTTTCTTCAAATCATTTTCCTTTTTTCTTTCTAGATCATTTTCTTTCTTAATGCGTGTTTGTAGTACGTAATATTTATATTGCTTGTGTGGAGTTGGTACAAGTATGTAACACACCTTAATTCCTTTTTGATCCCCTTCCCGCTCCCTTCTGCATCCTCCCTCCATCCCCCTTCTTTTTTTTCTTTCACAGCCATTTGTGGCATAATAAAAGACAGATAACAGGAAGTAGGGAGCTAAGTCTTTCTCAGAGGGGAAGGGAATCAAGAGATGGAGGGAGGGGAGGGAGAAAGGACTTAAGAAGCGCTGCGTGCGCGTACCAGCTCCCCACAGGATGTGAGCCGCTGGGAGTCTTGCCGGCGCTGGCGCTCCCTCCCCGCCGTGCAGCAGCTGGCGCTCTGGGAGAAGTGCTGCGTGGTATCCTGCCTGTGGGAACCCTGAATCGTGGTTCCTACGGGCGAGGCAGAGGCCAGGCTCGCCCCTCCGTGGTTAACCAGGCTTCAGCTCCACGAGTTAGTGCTCAGAATCCTACCGGGACGAGGGACCTTTACAGTGTGGTTATGAATCTCTGAAGTTTAGAACGCACACCTGACGCTGTTCGGCTCGTCACCCCCTGCCCGCTCCTCTCTCCTCTTGTGGGAGACCTTTCTCCGGGCGTCCCCACGTCCCTGAGCATCCGCAGCATTTGTTCCCAGCCATCCTTTCAAAAATGCTTTCCAGCAAATAACCTTGAAGACAGAGATGTGTGCGGTCCTGCTGCCTGGCAGAGGGCAGCACTCCCTGTGGCCGCGGGTGAGCGATGCCTCCCTCTGCACAGCACTGGCAGGCTGCATGCCCTCAGTCCCTCTAAGGTTGGGGTTTCCTGAGCTCAGACCCCTGTGCCCCGCCGGCCCTGCCCCTCAGGGACTCCAGACAAGCGCGAGGTCCCTGTCTCTGACCCAGGAGCCCGTGTCCCCTGCACGCAGCCCGAAACCTTGGCTGGCTGCCTCAGCCTGGAGCAGGGTCAAACCTCAGGTCCACAGCGCCGACTCATTTCCCAGGACGAGTGTACAATTACTTGTTCCTTCTCGATATAGCTTTCACTGTGTCCCTTGAGTTTTATCGGAAGCATTTCTTTTCCCTGCTTCCAAAGAGGTCTGTAATTGCCCTTTGGAGTTCCTCTTCCACCAAATCTCTGTGTAAGAACATGTTTCTTAATTACCACAAAGCCGAGACTTCACTGGCCATCGACTGCTTTAGGCTATTTTGTTTTCTCGTTTATTTCGGGTTTTTTGAGACAGGGTCTTGCTACGCAGCGCAGCCTGGCCTTGAGCTTGCCACAGAGCCCCGGCCAGCCTCGAACTTGTGGTCCTCCTGCTGTGCTTAGGCGAATGAGCTGACAAATGTCTATCTCCCAAACTTCACTGAGATCTTCAGTGGTCCGCAAACCTGTGAGAGACTGCGTATGTTCTGTTCAAGAGAGTGCATATTCACATTAGGTAAGAATTTTGCACTTTAAAAAATCTTTTATTCATATTCTGAAATAAATTTATGCCCGTAATATGTTTCCAAAGTAGTTTCCATGCACCCCTCACCCAGGGCCTCAGCGACGGTGTGCCACATGACCAGAGCACGTTGTCAGACAGGAGAGGAGGTCGGTGTGGCACTATTAACCTGAGACGGGGCCCCACGTGCC
>PVJO010011235.1:0-60570 GCA_004026905.1 Hystrix cristata
CAAGTTGTTGTTGTTAACTTAGTGGACAGTGAGCACAATCCTTGGAATTAGGACACCTAAATTTCAATTTTCCCTTTCATTATTTAGCTGAGTGAGTTTATGTACTTGGGGCTTCAATTTCTATGAACTGCTCATAGCCTGTTTTTAAAACCAGGCTATGGGGATGATTGACACAGAAAGCTATCTTCCTTAATGTATAAAATTTGTTGAGTCTGAAGATTAAGAACCCATGAAACCATTACCACAATCTATGCCATAAGTATGCTTAGTGCCACGAAAGTTGCTCCCACCTTCTTTATGCATTTTTATTATAGTGATAAGAACACTTAACTAAGATCTACCCTCTTAGCAAATTTTGAAGTATACAATAGAGCCTTGTTATCTATAATTACTTCATTTCATAGGTGACTAGATTTATTTGTCTTGCAAAACAAACTGCTGGCAAATATTGTATTCTTTGCTTCCGTGAATTTGACTATTTTACCTTCCTTATCTAAGTGATTTCCTTTTCTATGTCTTGCTTATTTCACTCACATAACATTTTCAAAGTTCATTCATATTCACAAATGGCAGAATTTCCTTCTTTCTATTGACTGAATAATATCCCTTTGTCTATTGAGGGACCAATTTGGATAATGCTGTAATGAACATGGGTGTACAGATGTCTCTTTGAGATTCTATTTTTCACTTCGTTTGGAGATATACCCAGAAATGGAATTGCTGTATCATGTGATAGTTTTATTTGTAATTTGTTTTGTTTTGTTTTTTGAGACAGGGTCTCACTATCTAGCTCAGAGTGTCCTTGAACTCACAGTGTAGTCCAGGATGGCCTGGAACTCATGGTGATCCTCCTGCTTCAGCCTCTCCAGTGCTGGGATCGAGGCACGTTCCATCATGCCTGGCTATTTGTAATTTTTTGAGGAACCTCCATACTATTTTCTGTAGTAGCTATACTAACTTTCATTCCCACCACCCGTGTACAAGGGTCTCCTTTACTCTGCATCCTTATCTGCACTTATAATGTTTTCTGTGTTTTGATAATAGTTATTCTAACAGATGTAGGGTGATAACTCATTGTGCTTTTGATTTGCACTTCTCAAATGACTAGCGATACTGAGCATTTTTCATTTACTCGTTGGCCTCTGTAATTTTTTTGGAGAACTCCATCCCTTGATCCATTTTTGAATTGAGATTTTTGAGTTGTAGGAATTCCTTATATATTTTGGAGATTAATCTTTAACAGCTGTTTAGTTTGCAGGTAGATTGTGTAGGTTGCTTTTTCATCTTATTGACTGCTTCCTTTGTGGTACAGAGTTTGTTAGTCTGACATAATCCAGCTGGTCTATGTTTGCTTTTTTGCAGTCTGTGATTTTGGGGTCATATCCAAGAAATGATAGCCAAGATCAATAAAAAGAAGAATTTCACCTGTGTCTTCTTCCAAAATTTCTAATATTATTTACCCCAGTTGGATATGCTACAGGAAAAAAAAAAGGCTGCATTTGAGAAATGTATAAATTGCAAATTGTGTGATCATCTTAATTTTCTTAGTATTACAGTTTTATCTTCTAGTCAAATGTCAGAGTAAATTCTAATACAATTTACTTTTTTTTGGCACTGGGGATTGAACTCAGGGCCTTCTGCTTGCGAGGCAAGCTACAATTTAAAAGTCATATTGGGAGTGTATTTTGAAAGCATATTGAAATTATGTGCAAAGAAAAATTTTGCTGTCATGTTGGATTTATTGATTCATTATTAAAATATGTTATAGTATTCCTGGAATGGATGCTGGAACATATTGATGAGAAAAAAATTACAAAGACGAACAAACAAAAAACCCCACCACAACAAGCAACTCTTACACCTGTGTTTAGTGAATGTAGAGTTTGGGGAAAAGTGGACATTACTAAGTTCACTATACAGATAAAACAGAATGATGTATGCTAAGTGATTTAAATATATTATGAGAGAATACAGTGGACATCTAATTGGTATTAAGGAGTGATAACTGGAGGCCTTTTTGACAGTGTGTCATTTATACTCAGACCAAGAAGAGCAGAGGTTTGTCAGCTAAAATGTGATAATTGCACCAGAGTGCACATTTTATGTAAGGTGCTAAGGTGGAAAGAAATGTGTCTGTGTGTGATGGCCAGGGGCTGGCAGTGGAGGATGCTGTGAAACATTAAAAAGAAGTCTTAGAAATCTTCCAGGGGGCATTATGTAATAGAAATTAAAAAAAAAATAAAACCTCAAAACTTTGTTGCAGTGCTGGTGCATTTTAAGAGTGTATTAATGCTCGTTTTTTTCATCCAAATTAATTTCTTTGTGTGTTAGATACGGAGAGAATCTCTGCTAAGTTATTCTTATGTCACTTTTTGTTGTGGGGACACAACACTCAAAGCTACCAAGTTAAAGGAAAAGAGGTTTACTTTGGTTGACAGTTATAGTTCCTGGTCAGCTAGGGTTAAAGGTAAAAATGGCATAATGGAAGGGCCAGGTGCAAAAATCCTGCTCATCTCATGGTAGTCAGGAAGCAGAGAGAGAGAGCGTGGATGAGCCGAGGAAGGAGATATATCTTTCTGGGTCATGCCTCCCAGTGACATGCATCTTCCAATCAGACCCCACCTCCTAAAACCAAGTCAGTTATATTCTACCCATGATTCCAACACCTTCCAAAAGCCCTACCTCTGAGCATATCAGGGTTTGGGGAAGTCATTCTTTATCTAAACCATAACATTCTGCTTCTGGGACCCAAAAGATTCATGTGCATCTCTTTGAGTCTGTCTCTAAGAGTTGCCAAGTCTTCACAGTTCCATTATTGATCAAAAGCACAAGTCCAAAGTTTCCTCTGAGATTCAAGGCAAACTCTTGATTGTAAATCCTTGTAAAAATCAAAAAGAAGGTATAATGGCACAGGGTAAACATTCTAATTCTAGAAAGGAGAAATAAAGGAATAGAAAGGAATGGGGCCAAAACAAGACCTAAACCCAGCAGGGTGAATATTAAATCCTGTAGCTCTGTTTCTGAAAGTCTTTTACTGTCTCACTTTGAGCCTGAGATGGGTAGGATCTTGCAGATTTCTGAAATATCCTCAAAGTATCTTTCCTGTTGTCCTGATGCAAAGTACTTGGCTATTTTTAATGCTAATGTTTTCAGCGACCAAACTCTCCTCTTGAACTTTTCAGGTGCTTCCTTTTTGGCCACTAGCAAAACTTTTCAAATCATTCAACTTGACTTTTGGCTCCTCATTTCATTTTAAGCCTTGCTAAAAGCTGGAGGCACTATCTATGCTATATCCTGGATGCAAGCAGCCTTAAAATTTTGTCAGCCAGTTTAGTCTGCCATCCTTAATCTCAGGTCTCCTGCAAAGTCTCAGGACATGAACAAGATGTAGACAAATTTTCTGGTGCAGCATAATGCACATGGTCTCAAGTTCAACTGCTAAGAGAGTCTTTGTTCCCAGCTGCAACCTACTGACCATGGCCTTTACTGTTTACTTTTTTATCAGCATTCTGGTCTTCTGAGCTCCTGGCTTACAGTTTTCAAGGGCTTTACTAGCCAGCATCTCCAAACCTTTACAGACTCTTCCTGCAAACCACTTCCAAAGGCTTCTGGACCATACAGTCGAGTATATGCATAGTGACAACCTGCCTTTTCTCTTAGCAAAATCTGTCCATCGCTTTATGGTCACTGAGAATACCTGACACCTGCACGTTACAGGGAAGGATTATTTTTGTCCACATCTACAGTCCGTGGTTGGCTGAGTCCAAGGCTGAGAAGTGCTGGTGGAAGGAAGTGGGTGGAGGAAAACTGCTCATGTCCTGGTGGCAGGAAACAGAGAGAGAAGGGACAGGTCAGAGAGGGAGATGTGCTCTTCTAGTTCTGCCTCTAATGGCACATCTCTTCCAGCAGGGCCCATCTTCTAACAGTAAATGGCTCTTTTGTAGCTCTTTCTTTTTTTCCCATGAAAGTTTATTTTTTTATGAGTGCATGTTTGCAGCGCATGCAGTTTTACATAATACAACTTGATATTTTTTTAAAAAATCCATTTCCCCTTACCTCTCTCTTTCCTCCCTCCTCTGAGCTCCCTTTCAAGATTGTTATGGTTCATGTCTAGATGACCCCCCAAAACCTCATGTGGTACAAGATAGCTGGATCTAGAGTGTGTGATGCTGGGATTAAGGGTGTGTGATTACTAAATCGATCCACTGATTGGTTTAGCACCCCCCTGATCCTAGCAGCCTGGATAAAATATAAGGAATAGGAAGAAGCTGGTTAGGCCCCTCCTTGCTTGCATCCCTTGCTTACCTGGCTGCCTTCTGCCTGTCTACCATGCCACCCTGCCTCGGACCCAGCTGACTGTGGACTGAAACCTCTACAAACTATGAGCCAAATAAACCTTTCTTTCCCTAAATTTGGGTGTCTAGTATTTTGTTCCAGCAACGAGAGAAAACCTAACTAACACAACCATTTTCTTTCTTGTTGGTATTATTAATCTTATCTCATGTTTATGACATAAAATGTTTATATTCATTGAGATTATTAGGCTCCTGTACATGGCGTATCTTTATTCTACTAATTTCTCTTTCCCCTCTCACTCTCCTGTCACCCTCAGACTCTAGGGACCCTTTCCTGGACCCTTTCCTGTTTAGAAGAGATCTGTCCCCTGGTCTCCTTCTCTCCATCCTTTATTGTGCTCTTTGTTTGCACTTTGCCTTACTCAAATGAGAGATGCTATACAGTGTTTACAGTGCCTGTGTGATCCATGTGTCTGATTTATTTCACTCAACATTATATTTTCCAGGTGCATCCATTTTCCTACAAATGTCTCAAATTTGTCCTTCTTTATAGCCGAGTAATATTCCGTTATATAGAGATACCACATATTCTTTATCTATTCACCTGTTAATAGGTATATGGGCTGCTTCAGGATTTAGTCATTATGGGGAGTGCTACTACAAACAGTGCTATGCAAGTATGATATATTTAGCTCTTTGGGGAAAATACCTAGAAGAGGGATACCTGGGTCATATGGAATTTCTAGTATTATTTCTTTGCAGAATCTCCATACTGGTTTCCATAATGGTTGTAATAATTCACATCCTCACCAAAAATGTAGGTCGATTCCTTTTTCACCACAACCACACCAGCATTTGTTATTTTTGCTTTCTTTGATGATTGCCATTCTCTCTGGTATAAGATGGGATGTTAGTGTTGTTTTAATTTGCATTTCTCTAATGGCCAGAGATGTTGAACATTTTTTCATGTACTTCTTGGCCATTTGTACTTCTTTCTCTGACACTTTCACTGAAAAGTGTCTATTCATTTCACTTTGCCATTTCTTAATTGGGTATTTTATCTTAGGTGGTCTAATCTTTTTGAATTCTTTATATATTCTAGATATTAGTCTTCTGTCTGAGGAATAGCTGGCAAATCTTTCTATCCATTCTGAAGATCGTCTCTTCATTCTACTAATTGATTCCTTTGCTGTGCAGAAGCTTTTTCATTTGATGTAAATGATTCTTACTGCTATTTCTTGTGCAATTGCAGTTGTGTTGAGAAAATCCTTTCCTACACCTGTGACTTCTAGTGTTTTACCTGTTTTATCTTCCAGTAGGTTCAGTGTTTCTGTTTTAACGTTTAGCTCTTTTGTCCATTTTGAGTTTAGTTTAGTATATCATGAAAGATACAGGTCCACTTTTTAGTCTTCTGCAGACAGATACCCCGTTCTCCCAGCACCATTTGTTGGATAGGTTCTTTCCTCCTGTGTAGGCTTTTGTCTGGTTTGTCAGAGATCAGATAGCTGAATGTGTCTGGGGATGTTTCTCTATCTTCTCTTCTGTTCATTGATCTACATGTTTGTTTTGTTCCGGTTTTGTTTTTGTCTAGTTGTAGTGTAGCTCACCGTCAGGTATTGTGATGCCTCATCCTTTGCTCTTGTTGCCCGAGATTGTTTTTCTATTCTGGGTCTCTTCTGGTTCCATATGAACATATTATGATTGTTTTCTTTGGCTCCGTGAAGAATGCTGTTGGTATTTTGATTGGATCTGCATTGAATCTGTATAACAGTTTTGGGAGTATTAACAATACTGGTTCTGCCTATCCAGGAGCAGGGAACATCTTTCCATTTTCTGATGTCCTCTTCAACCTCCTTTATGAGAGCACTGCAGTTTTCTTTGTAGAGGTCTTTTACTTCAATGTTTATGTTAATTCTTAGGTGTTTCTTTTTTCTTGAAGCTATGCTGAGTGCTATTATTTCTCTCATTTCCTTTTATTGAGTGCCCCCATGACCCAATCACCTTTTAAACGCAATACCTACTTGAGCATGAGACCTTTGAGTGTCATTCTGTATTCAAATCATTACAGTTTCTAATGTGGATAATGTAAGCACACATTTTCCCAATATTAATGTGTATATTCTACTGCATTGAAAGAAATTTTTATTTTCAATCAGTTAATAATTTTGTAGGGGTGATTTGAATAAAATAAAATTTGAAGTTGAAATCTTGGTATTAAGATTACCAATGATTGTAAGAAATTTTATGCTTCAATAATAATCTCTTTGAAGTTTTATTTACAACATGAGATGTATACGTTTTATCCTTTATGCATTTTAAATATATCAGAATGTTTCTTGGAATTGTGTTTTGGTTCAGGTGCTTTGACAGATCGTATGAAAAGGAGTGATGCTCCTGTATCAACAATGTCAGTGTCATTTCCCTCAGTTTGTAGAAAAGGAGTCTCCCAAGGGCATTTTCTTACGTGTGGAGATTAAGACTATTGAAAACAAACAAAAGGAAACAAAATAGGAACAGTCTTTCCTTCTCAGTCTTGCCCTTATTTTTTACCCTTTTTAAAAAATATTTTTGAATTTAATACATTTTAATTGTGGCCAAAACATGTATTATTTACCATTTTAACTATTTTTGAGTGCGCCATTCAGTAGCTTTAACTGCATTTACTTTACTTTGAAATACATATCTGAAAGTTTTTCACCTTTCAAAAATGGAACTCTGTACTGAGTGCGTGATTCCATTTCCCCCACCTCCAGGCCTGACAAGCATCATTCTACTTCGTTTCTGTGAGCTTGACTATTTTATTTATTTATTTATTTATTTATTTATTTATTTATTTATTTATTTATTTATTTATTTAAGCAAGAACAGGTATTGGTACATTGTACATATAATGATCATATTCATCACATTTTTTTTGTACCTGTACATGATGTATCTTGGTTTTCTACCCTCTTCCCCACCCCTCCCTTCTGTTCCCTCCATTGCTATTTACAGCAGGTTTATTCGTATTTTTCCATGATTCCCCTTTCCCTGTTCTTTCCTTTTTTTCCCTTCCTGCTTTTCCCAGTTCTCTCTTTCTAGTTCTCCTCTCCTTTGTATATTTTCTTCCTTTTATATAATATCTATTGCACCTCTTTATTTTTATTTACAGTTATGGTTTCTCATATCAGAAAAACAATTCGATGTGTACTCATGAGTGTCTGATTTATTTCACTTAATAGTATGTTCTCAAGGAACAACCATTTACATACAAATGACTCTAGTTTATCTTTCTTATGGTGGTGTAGTACTCCATTGTGTAGAAAAGCCCCATTTTCTTTAGCCATTCATTGGTTGCTGGGCATTTAGGCTGTTTCCAAGACTTAGCTATTAAGAATTGTGTTGCTATAAACATGATTGTGCATATATCCCTGTGGTATGATGATTTTAATTCTTCTGGAAAGATCCCCAGTAGGGGAATAGCTGGATCAAAAGGAACCTCTAGTTGTAGTTTTTTGAGGAATCTCCATATTGATTTCCACAGTGGCTAGACCAGTCTACATTCCCACCAACAGTGGAGGAGGGTTCCTTTTTCCCCACAGCCCTGCCAGCATTTGTTATTGGTTGATATTTTTATAAATGTGGTTCCTTCTGGAATGAGGTGGAATCTTAACGTTGTTTTGATTTGCATCTCTCGAATGACTAGTGATGTTGAACACTTTTTCATATATTTATTTGCCATTTTTATTTCTTCACCTGAGAAATGTTTATTCATTTCAGTTGTCCATTTTTGGATTGGGTCTTTAAATTTGGGAGGTTTAATTTTTTTGAGTTATTTGTATATTCTAGATGTTAAACCTTTGTCTGATGGATAGCTAGCAAAAATGTTTTCCCAGTCTGTGGGTTTTCTCCTTTCTCTATTGGTGATTTCTTTTGCTGTACAAAAGCTTTTCAACAGCATGTGGTCCCAAGCACTGATTCTTGGTATTGTTTCCCGTGCAGCCTGGGTTCTGTTCATAAATTTTTTTCCTACCCTATGACTTTGAGGGTTCTTCCTATTCTATTTGCCAGTAAATTTAGTGTTTCTGTGTTAATGTTTAAATCTTTGACCCACTTTTATTTGAGTTTAGTACATGGTGAGAGACATGTGTCCAGCCAATTTTTCCGGCACCTTTGTTAAAGAGGCTATCTTTCTTTTCTTTTTTTTTTTTTTAATGTGTGTGTGTGTGTGCCAGGTATTGAACTTGGGGCCTTGTGCCTGCAAGGCAAGCACTCTAATCACTGAGCTAAGTCCCCAGACCCCGAGGCTATCTTTCTTCCAGTGAGGGTGTCATTCCTGGAAGCAAGCATTACCCTGATACTAAAACCAGAAAAGGATCCAACTGAAAAAGAGAACTACATGCCAATCTCCCTAGTGAACACAGATGCAAAGATTCTCAACAAGATACTTGCCAACAGAATGCAATGAATTATCAATAAGATTATATACTACGACCAAATAAGCTTCATCTCAGGGATGCAGGGATGGTTCAACATACGCAAATCAATATATGTAACTCACCATGTCAACAAAGTCAAAGACAAAAATGACTTGATCATCTCAATAGATGCAGAAAAAGCACTTGACAAAATCTAACACCGATTCATGATAAAAACGCTACAGAAGTTAGGAATAGATGGTGTAATATCTAAATCTGATAAAAGCCATATATGACAAAACCAATAGCCAATATCACACTAAACGGTCAGAAACTGGAAGCTTTCATACTAAAATCTGGAACAAGACAAGGTTGCCCACTATCACCCCTATTATTCAACATAGTTCTAGAAACATTAGCCAGAGCAATTAGACAAGAGAAAGAAATAAAAGGAATAAAGGCAAGAAAGGAAGAAGTTAAACTGTCGTTATTTGTGGATGACATGATACCCTACATAAAAGACCCAAAAAACTCCACCAAAAAACTTCTAGATTTAATAACTAAATTCAGTTGTGTTGCCGGATACAAAGTCAACACCCAAAAGTCAATAGCAATCCCATACACAAACAATAAACCCACCAAGAAAGAAATAACAGAAGATATACCTTTCACAGTTGCACAAAACAAACAACCAACCAAACAAAAAACCTTAGGAATCTATCTAACAAAGGAAGTAAAAGATCTTTACAGTGAAAACTACTGCACTCTAAGAAAGGAAACTGAAAGGGATATAAGAAAATGGAAAGATATCCCATGTTCCTGGATAGGAAGAACCAACATAGTGAAAATGGTTATACTCCCTAAATTATGATACAGATTTAATGCAATTCCAATCACGATACCACTAACGTACTTCAAAGAATCAGAAAGGACAATCATGAATTTCATTCGGAACCAGAAGAGACCAAGAATAACAAAAACAGTCCTAAGCAACAGGGGCAAGGCAGGGGGCATCACAATCCCCGACCTAAACTATACTATAAGGCTATGGTGATAAAAACAGCATGGTACTGGGAAAAAGACAGACCTGAGGATCAATGGAATAGATTGGAGGATGCAGAAACGACTCCAAACACACTCAAATACCTCATCTTTCACAAAGGAGCTTGACTACTTTAGATACCTCATCTGAGTGGAATCATACAGTGCTTCTGGTGACTGGCTTCTTTTATTGTAATTCATGTCTTTACCATTTCTGGCTCTTTTTTTTTTTCTTTCCAGGGCATATGTGGTATTGTCTGGAGTAATCTCCTCATTCCAGTATGGCGCCAATTCTTCCCTTCTGCTTCCACAGCCCTGTGCTGGGGCTTGAACTCAGGGCCTTCACACTAGCTACATCCTCAGTGCTTTGTAATTTTTAAATTTTGAGTCAGGGTCTTGCTGATGTCCCCAGGTTGGGCTCCAGTTTGCAGTCTTCCTGCTGCAGTGTTTCAAGAGTGCTGGGATTATAGATTTGCAGCACTGTGCCCAGCTCCTCTCTTAGCTCTTGTACTATCACTGTAGTATTTGTTGAATCTTATTTGTCAACCCCGAGACACATTATGACTGCATTATATAGTTATTTTAAGTTAGTTGGAAGAAAAAGATGAAAATCTATTTAGACTCTATTTGTAGTGACCTGTGCAAATACCTAAAACTGTGCCCTTATTTCTTGTCTTATGTTACTTTCTTTTAGCTTGAAAGACTTGTTTTATGCTTTCTTGCAATGTGTATGCCCGCCTGCTCCCAGTGAATTCTCTCAGTTTTTGCTTATTAGGGAGTATCTTTGTCTTCATTTTAGAACAGTAATTCTTGCAAGATAGAATCTTTCTTTCAGCACATGGAACATGTCATCTTCCTGCTTCTGGTCTCCTTGGTTTCTGATATGCATTCAGCTGCCCCATTTTTTTAATGAGTTGTTTTTCTGTTGCTGTTTTTGAGATTTATTCATTGTCTTTCAATGCTTTGACTCCGATTTTTCTAGGTATAGATCTCTCTGGATTTATCATGTTAGAACTTACTGCATTTCTTGAAAATGTAGATTTATGTTTTTATCAAACTTGGGGAGTTTCCAGCCATTGTTGCTTGAAATAGATTTTCAGCCTCTTTTTAATGACCTACAGGTTTCTGATTGTCCTTGATTTTATAGTTTGATTATTGAAGGTGATTCTCTCATTGCTTCTTAAGTGGTAGTAAAGATTTGTTTTTAATCTTTTACCTACAAATTTGAAAAGTTAAATTGTCATAATTGACACTTTTGAGGTAAGAGGGCTATCTGTATTTTTCTCGCCTGTGTTCTTTTAATTTTCTTTAAAAGGTATGTTGTCAATATGCCTGGCTATGGTATACTTCTTGCTTTATTATAAGTCCAACAGAAATTATCATAGTTATAGTCTACCTAATGAAGTAAACTAACATTATAAACCCTGCACCAATACTTTTAAAAATGGCAAATCTAGAACTATGGCATTTCTAAGGGCAGAAATTGTATCAGCTTGCTTCCCAATTCCAACTTCAATATTGTTTGAAAAATGTTTCCCAAATAAATGAATGAATGAGTGAATGAATGGATGAATGAAAAAAGAGAAATAGCATCATCTCTTACAGGTCTTTTGGAACTACTGAAAGAAAGTAGTGAGAATTTCAGGTGGATGCTTAACTAATGTTGCTGGGCTCCACAAAACTAAGTAATGAGGATAGTGCATTTCTCGACATTTTTAATATTTCCCCTAAACAGCATTCAGACTATGACCTGTTGAAATTAATCTGAAGTTCTCTGCTATGCTACCTCTTCCCCCTGATTTTTAGTATCTCCTTCAGTTATAAAACAAAAAAAACTCTCAAAAGTATTGATTTTAATTAAGTAGCTATATATTTTCTGCCTAAAAAATGCCCATTCTCTGTAATTGAATTAAACATTTTAGTCTTTTGATTTATGTTTACCCTGAAACCATTTTGCTCATGAGTGCTTGGATGTATGACTTGGTAACAAAGATTGGTTTGTTGTGATAATTAACGTACAGCTGTGTAGTTATAGAAGAAAATGAAAATGCTTTATTTTTCTCAAAGCTGTTAGCACAGAAGTTACTTTAAATATACTTGTTCAGGTAGTGTGGTAATTGTTTATAATTAAGGGAGCCCCTCCCTCCAATCAACAGGCATGCAAACATAAACATGTCATATTTTAACTTGTAAACTATTTTGTCAGAGTCTGTTTTGTTCGGTTTGAATCATCATGAGATGATTAGTACATGAGATATATTAATATCTCAATATCTAACGCATAGTAGATAGATGCTTACTAAATATTTTCTGCGTGAAGAGAAATCTTTAAAATCTTTTGTTCTAGAACTGTGTACCTGAATAACTGAAGATATGAACAAAGATCCCGTATTATAATGTTGAGTATCCAGTGTCCTCTATGAGCCATCTTGTATCTTCAGATTCCTTTGCAGGATGAAATGCTAAAGGTTTTGAGCAGGAGTAGTTTTGTAACTTGAAGAAAATTTCTACAGAAATATTTAAAGTTGCACAACCGTTCAAAAAGCAATTTATGTTATTTGCCAGTCTCCTACACTTGGCTATGTGCATTAAAATGAAAAATTTGTTTTCCTGTCAAGTCTTGCATGATATCTGCAGTTTTTTGTTATTTATAGCCCAGCTTTTGAGCTATCTTATTAATTTTTTTATAGGATGCTGTGTTGATGCAATTTTGTGCAAACAAATTGGACAAGAAGGATTTCTTTGGAAAATCAGATCCTTTTCTTGTATTTTATCGAAGCAATGAAGATGGCAGGTAGATTTGTCTTTTATTTATTTTAACTCTATGGCTAGGGTGATACTTGCATTATTTTTCTTGTCAGAGAAACTCATTAAATTGATAAATGGAGGAGAATATTTTCCTGTTTTAAAAATTGTTGATTTTTATATCTCAGTGACAGTGTGTAACTTCATAAGCATTTTACACATTATGTTTATGTCATGTTACTTAAAAATGAATGATTTTCAGTTTCATAGATACACTTACTTTTTATACAATTATTAAATTGGCACATCTTGTTTTCTTGCTGCTGGGACATAATACCTGACACCTACAATTTAAAGGAGGAAGGTGTATTTTGGCTCAGTTTCTGGAGATTTCAGTCCATAGTCCAGCGGCTCCAAGGCAGGACAACATGGCAGAGGGGCATCACAGAGGATGCGTGGTGAGGAGAGAGGGAGACACGCTCTTCCAGGCCACACCTCTCCTCCAACCAGGCTTCACCTCCCAAATCACTTTTAGCTACACATTCATCATTGGGTTGATGCATAACACACTGACATAATCCGGTCACCTCCCCCAAAGCCCCACCTAGGCTCTCACAAGGCTTTGGGGGAACCTCTGGATATAAACCATAACACCTTAATGGTAACAGGAAAGAATGGTATTTTGTAAAAACCTAGGAGTTGGGGATTTAGCTCAAATGGTAGAGTGCTTGCCTAGTAAGCACAAGGCCCTGAGTTTGATCCCCAGCAACCCCCTTCAAAAAAACTCCCTGAAATGCCGAAACAGATGTATTTAGTATACAATTAATAAATTATTTTCTTGGAGAAAAGGACAATATTATATCATCTGTTTATTACGCTACAGTGTTTTTTTCCAGTGAGATCTGAATCTAAAGTTCAACAAAATTATTCATTATAGTAAACTTGGATATTTTTGCTAGTAAGAATAGATTGGTTTCTATATGGCTTGAATATATATTTGTGGGTTAGAGAGAATAGTTTGCATATGAAACTAGCATTAAATATATTTACTGTTATTTTCTGGGACTCATATTGTACTGTTGGTACTCATGAGAAAGTTAAGAAGTCAAAAATAATGTCAAGGGGGCTGGGGATTTAGCTCAGTGATTAGAGTGCTTGCCTTGCAAGCACAAGGCCCTGAGTTCGATCCCCGGCACCACAAAAAATAATAATAATAATAATAATAATAATAATAATAATAATAATAATAATAATAATGATGATGTCAAGGTTCTGTGGTAGATTTTAAATTATGACCCTGGCACTTCGTGGCTGCGGAGCCTTGGGCTACTTTTTAAACTTGTGTTGACGTTCAGTCTTCTCAACTATAAAATGAAGTGATTATTATAGTGACCTCACAGGGTTGTCCAAAGAAATGAGTCACTACATAGAAAACATTTAGAAGGGTTTTGGACATGTAAGAAGAACTTAAACATCAGCTCTTATTATTGTTTTATAGTATAACATTTCCTTTTTTGTTTGCAACAAGTATGTATAATAAAATATTAAGTAAAGAGAAAATGTTATTTCTCTCTTTGGAAATTAAAAGCAAGGGTATTAGCATAAAAAATATTCCATCATGATTACTACACTTCTAAGCAAAATTGTATAATGCTAACATTATGTAGGATAAGTTTGTAAGGTGTGTTTCATAAATATAGAAAGTTTGCTATTTAAAGTGAATACTTTAGGCAGTTTTAAATGATACTTTTTGTATTATGGGATTTTTGTGGATGTAGCTACTGGATAAGCATTGGATATTTTTGTTAGGGTGCCGTGTTATTGGATTTTGTACAGTCATGTTGCAAGTCATTCTGTGTTAGAGAGAAATTAAAGAATGGTTCAAGATTTCTGGATAATATTGTTGTCTCCTCTTGACTGAACTACTTATTTTGGTTTTGTGAATTTTCTGTATTTATTTTTTGTTTGTTTGTTTTTGTTTTTGTTGTTGTCCAGGCCGGCCTTGATATGTTGTCTGGCCTGGTCTGGAACTCAATATGTAGTGCAGGCTGGGCCCAAACTCTCAGCTGTCCACTTGTTTTGGCCTCCTGAGTGCTGGGATTATAGGCATGTGCTATTCTTATTCTTACTAGGTTTCTTTATTTGTAAAGCTGCACAGTCATAAGATTTCTCTTTGTCACACATTTAAGGTCACTAGTAGTGCTTTTTTTTCACAAATCTTATTATGCTTGTAAAATATTTATTCATTAAATGAAATCTAAGTATTAGGAGAAAAATACATCTAACACAAAAATCCCAAATCATTTAACACAGTTGTTAAAATTTGGTAAGTCTCATTTAAGAAAACTTTCCATGTATATTTACACACTGGTATTTACAAAGTAGTTCACCGCTAGATCCAACTACATTTATTAATAAATATGTGTTAAAGCATTAATATAGATGATTTTGATATCTTAATGAGTATGTGTATACTTCACTTTTTACCTATTTTTTAAAATTTTAATGGTACATTTTAGATATACATAATGATAACATTCATCATAGGGAATTTGTATCAGTACATGATACATCTTACTGCTTCTTTTTTTCCCATTCTGGTCCCCTCCCTCCAACCCCTCCTTCCTTCTCATTTACAAAAACTTTGTTTCCATTTTTCCTTCTGTTCTTTTTTCTCTTATCTCTCCTTTCCTTTGCCCTTTTACCTATTTTTAACTCTAGAGATTTTTTCTTTAATTTGACTTTATTTTAGTATAAAGATATTTCAAAAATTGCCTGTTACGCAGTGTATTTTGGGCTCATTTTATAAGAAAAAATAAAACTTTTCACCAGAAACATTAATTAGAAGCCTTTATAATGTATGATTATAAATTCTTATTTTCTTATTTTTGCATCTATTAACTTGACCTACATTCATAATTAGGGAATAATTTTTCTTTGGAATAACTGTTTTTGGTAAATAGTTTTATTTAAAGTATCTTAATATAGGTTGTTTAGTAAGAATAATTTTCTTACAATTCTATGTGTAGTAGACACATGCACACATTTATATAGCAATACTCCTGAATATTAAAAAATTTTACATCAGAATTCGGTTAAAATTTCCACTAGTTACACTAGGACTGGAACTTTTACTAGTGTTATTTTTCCATCTACATCTATCTGATGCATTCTAAATGAGACCATTTTATAGGAGAAAAATGATTATCTGCCTCACAAATATCTTACCATGAAGATGATCCATTTTCTTATGAGGTGTTTCTTTCAAGTGTCAAATTATTTGATTTTTATGGCTGGTGACAGTAAGAGTAAAGCAGAAATTCCAATTTAACATATGAGAAGTGGCCAAAAAGCAGACCGTTGAGCGTGCTGCTTGAAGGATGGTTGGTTGGTCTCTTTCTCCTTCTTCTGTCTAGTCTGCAGTCACCTATTTAAGTTACATTGCTACAGTCTTTCTCTCTTTTCTCTTGCACGTCACATATGGTTTCTTTACTGGATCTTTAGCAAATGACTTTTGTTATTTCTTCCATCTTAAAAAAAATAAAAGTAACAACAACAACATCAAAAATCCTTTCACTTGACTAATCTTCTTACTTGAGCTCTTGTGGTGATCAGCTTTCTATAACTGTGTCAAAATACATGAAGATATCAATTTAAAAGGATGAAAAGATTATTTTGGCTCACAGTTTCAGGGGTTTCAGTCCATGCTAATTTGGCTGTGTTGATTTCGGGCTGTGGTGAAGTAGAACGATATGTCAGGGAGCTGATAATAGAACAAAGGTGCTCCCAGGATGGTGGGTGGGAAGCAGGCAGAGGGGAAGGCCTGGAGTCTCAATATCTATGCCCTTCCACGACCTGCTTCCAGTGATCTGACTTCCTTCCACGAGGCCCCCCTTCTTAAGGGTGCTGCTACCTCCCAGAAGCACCACAGGCTGCTCACCGAGCCACAGAATGCCTGTGGGGGGCATTTAAAGTCCAGATCATAAGAGCTGCCTCAATTTCTCTTTATTCTTCATATCTGAACTCATCAAAAAAATGTTCTCACACACCATCTCAGTTTCTGTTCTCGTTCTTAAACTTAATTTTCTACCTCGGTTTTGCTTTTCTTTATTAAATCTGCTTTGGCCAAGTTTTTGCCCTCAACCGTCCAGCACAACTGCTCTTCTCAGAGTTACTGGTGGCCTTTATATTCTTGATCACTTATTTTTCACTGTACCAACAGGCCACCACAATTTTTATAAGATCCATTTATAAAATAGCTTTTGTGTTTATTGAATTGGTGGAAAATTAGTTATGTGTACTTTCATTGCTTAGCATAGTGAGCTAATCTTAAAAGTGTAACTTTTTAAAAACGATATGGCAGCAATGGAAGGATTGCTATGTTTATTCTGCACAAAAAGAAAGGAATGATTATTAAAACAATATAATTGAGTCGTGAAAATAACTGAAAAATTTTTTTACAGTTTTACAATTTGTCATAGAACGGAAGTTGTCAAAAATACTCTAAATCCTGTCTGGCAAGCATTCAAGATCTCAGTCAGAGCATTATGTAATGGCGATTATGACAGGTAAGATAAATGACAACTTTCCTGCGGGATTTAAATGTTTAGTGTACATCTCGTAGTCTAAGCCATATTATTTTTGCCATATTATTTTTGAAATGAAAGGGCCTTCTTCTGCATATGTGTACTTACAAAAGCATGTATAATTTATTGAAAAAATTTCAAATAATTCTTTTTCTTGGTATTTATTTAATTTTATTTTAATGGTATATTTTAGATGTACATAGTGATAACATTCATCATAGGGGATTTGTATCTGTACATGATATATCTTATTGCTTCTTTTTTTCCCATTCCCCTCCCCTCCCTTCACCTCTCCTCCCTCCCTATTTACAAAAGATTTGTTTCCATTTTTTCCTTCCATTTCTTATTTCTCTTGTCCCTCTCTTCCTTTCCCCTCTCCCCTTCCCTTGTTCCCTTTCGCATTTGGACATTTTCTTCCCTTTCCCAATATAATACATTTTAGTCTTTATTTACACTTCAGTTTCTCACACCAGAGAAACTATGCAGTATTTAAACATGTGTGTCCGATTTACTTCACTTAAGAGTATGGTCTTAAAATGCATCCATTTACCTAGGAATATCTCAAGCTTATCATTCTTTATGGCAGAGTAGTACTCCATTGTATAAAAAAAGCACATTTTCTTAAACCATTCTGCTGTTGATGGGCATTTGGGCTGCTTCCAAGATTTAGTTTTTACAAACTGTGCCACTGTAAACATGGATGTGCGTATATCCCTGTGGTATAATGATTTTAATTCTTTTGGGAAAATACCAGGAAGGGGAATAGCTGGGTCAAATGGAATCTCTAGTCCTAGTTCCCTGAGGAATCTCCACACTGATTTCCGTGGCGGTTGCACCAGTCTACCTTCCCACCAACAGTGGAGAAGGGTTCCTTTTTCTCCACAGCCCCTCCAGCATCAAATAACTCTTTTTAAGCCCGTGATGATTTGAGGAAGAGAGATAATTTAGCTAATTAGAATTTCATTAAACTGACTGATGTTCCAAGAATAAAAATGTGCAAAGTGCAAAACTATATTGGATATTAATTTACCTTTTAGCTTACTACTCTAAAGCTGAATTCTGGACTTTTCACTGCCTCAGGGTTTTCATATCTTGTGTCATTTGAAAGTGGAATATATAGGTACAGAGGCAATACAGACTACTGCTCTATAATTGTCCACCCTGAATTACTCTGGAAAATGTTATTTGATGTAACTACTTTCATGGCTGCTGATTCCTGAAAGTTCCATAGATGTAGAGGAGGTGTTTTTACACATAGCTGGGGGAAGTGGTCCTGAAGATTTCTTAATAATCAAGTTTTTTATGAAAGTTTATAGTAATGTTATGATACAGGAATTTCTCCTCATCCCCCCCGAAAAGCAAATTATTAAAAAAATTAAAACCCCAACTCTTTGTTATTTTAGGCATCATGTTATTTGCCATATTAGGAAAAAAAAAAGGAAATTCATCTTATTAGTTAATATCTTACTGGAACTGGAGATTACCAATATACCATTAACTGTCGCTCACTTAGTAGGTCTCTGATTAATTTAACTGGTCTCTGTTTTTCTGTGAAAATGGTTGTCACAGTGCAGTTACTGATGAATAGCATCAGCATCACTTGGTGATCTTATAGAAATTCAGATTCCCAGGCCCGCCCCAGACCTACCGAGCCAGAAATTCAGCGAAAAGACCCAGTAATCCATGTCGATAAGCGCCCACATGACCCATTCTGACCCACTGTGAGTGTGAGGAGTACAGCTGCAGGTCAGTCGTCTTCTGATCCCAAGGAGGATCTCCAGCCCATATACTTTGTCTACTTCATTTACAGGACCCACGTAGGGTCTACAAAGTGACTTTAAAAGGGAAATTTTATTTTACTAATAAAGTTAGCTAAGTCCGTTTCAAATTACTTTGTAAAATGTGTAGTATTTTATTTGAGAAAATCTGTAATTATTTTTTAATTCCCAGTCATGTAGTATTGTATTCTTATTAAGTGACTGTAATGCGTATTTTTCTCATGGACAGAACAATCAAAGTAGAAGTGTACGACTGGGATCGAGATGGGAGGTAAGACATTTTCTTTTCTTTTCATTATTGCTCTTGAGACTGAATATACTTTAAGAAGCAAGTACACTTAAAGGACCCTGTTTTTTAAATTTCAGGTTTCAGGGTGGGTATTTCATCTGGTTTTCCAAATGTTATTGAAATGTTTACATGTACTTTTAAGAATAACTGTATGTTCTTCAATTTGGAGATTAAAATAAAGATTTTCCTCATTTTCAGTAGCAGAGTAAAGAAAGCTTTTCAACTTGGACCTGAACATTTCTCATTGCATTTGACTTCCAGATGTCCAGTTTATTATAGAGTAGCAGTCGTTCAACTTCAGCACCTTGGAAAATCTCTTTATGTACTATATCGTTCAAGGGAATGCAGCCGAGTACTGTAAACACATCCACCCTCTCGGGGAGATTGAGAGAGGGCTGGGGGAGAGAATGGGGGAGGGAGAGAGAGAGGGAGAGAGAGAGAGAGAGACAGAGAGACAGAGAGAGATAGAGACAGAGAGAGAGAGACACACAGAGAGAGAGAGAGAGAGAGAGAGAGAGAGAGAGAGGCATTGGTGGGGAACAGGAATGGGAGAAATGCATCTCAAAAAACAACAACAAAACTCTAGAATTATGATGCCTGGTAATTTCCAAACCAAATGGCTGCTCCAAGCTCCACAATTGCAGTCTCCCTCTGCATTTCACAGCAGATGTAAAAGACTACAAGAGAGGGAACATGCCATGCTACTTCTTACCTTTCTTCTTTAACCGCTTTTTCAGTGTTACTGCTGTTTTAAGCTGGATTGATACTGGGAAGTTTTTAGGGGCTGTTGAGCCAAGGCAACCAAAATTGCTCCAAGTCACATTGCGTTCTAAATTAAAGGAATTAGACAACTGCCATCTTAGCCCGGTCATGACTAGTTCAAGCCTCAAGCTTTATGGGCTTTTGTTAAGAGTCGGGAATGAGGGAGGCCGAGCTGCCACCCCAGTGGATGACCAAGGTTTACAGGCCCCTGTTAGAACAGTGAATATGAGCAGATAAGCACAAGCACGCACAACAGCCCGGTGGTCAAAAGTTAGGGAGCAGCCGACTTACGGTAGCCGCTGTCTCTGTCTGTGTAAAACCCTGTGGCGTGTAAGAGATGGTCTCTCTCAGCTTTAGCCCCATTAAAGCCTGTTGTCTCTGGTGGAGCTCGCCTGCCTTGGTGTTTTCCTAACGTGGATCACTGCCTCTGACCCACCGTGTGGATGCCAAAGAATAACCAATGGGAAAGCAAATTGCCCACTTGGTTAATGCCCTAAACTCCCTCCTTCCATTCACTGATTAATGGGGCAAACAGGAGGTGAAAGCCCCAAATGTCAGCAGGACCCTTCCCACTGCATTGTGCACAGGCCAGCAGCAGCGCCCAGAGGAAAATGTCAGGCTCCCTGACCACCCCTCTGGGCGCAGGGACAAGTGCAAGATGGCTGAGCTGTGCTGAAGGGGTCGCCGGGCCTGCTGCTGCTGCTGCTGCGTGGGTGGGGAGGCGCCCAACAGGAGGGTCATTTGCAACCACATGCATGACCTTTGCCGCTATACTCACCCACGTGGTCAAGTAAGTGTCCTAAAATTTGACCCAATTAGTATTTCCTCTTTTGTAAGTAGTAAGGAAAATAGAGAAGTGGAGACACTTCAGCTACCAGCAGATCGCTGTGTCAGAGGCAAAGATTATAGTCTTCAAGTTGTATCTGAAACATGATTGTGCTAAAGAGTCAAAACACTAGTGTAAAGTTTACTCCTAGAGATAAACCACACTTCCCTGGTATTCATTTGATTAATTAACTATTTAGGTTTCCTCAACAGGAATTCTACATGCATTTGGGAGAAATATCACCCAGAAACCCTGTATTTTCCTGTAGGGTTCAGGAAAACCCTTTATTGCTTCATTAAACTCGATTAACCCAGAAAGTACATTTTGCTGCTCAGAATAAATAATAAAGGAAAATGCCACTCTTAGTAAAGAAAGACTTAATGTCCTATAAGCTGTTTTACATCTTAATCAAGCATGGGCAAAAATGGTGGTTTCCTAAGAAAGTTTAGAAGTGGGGGGAAGGGTCTTAATTTGACCGTGTAGAAATGAGAGGCATAAATTCAGATTCATGTGCATTCATGAACATTCAGTCCTGCTTGCAGCAATCGTAGAAAGTGTATTATCTGTCTTGAGTAGTGTGTTTCTATAGCTCTTCTAACAGCCTGCAGTTTAATTTTAATTTTTACAATAAATGATAGGCACTGTATTAATTCCACTTCGCAGATAAAGAAGTAACTTAACCTGAGGTCACGCTAATAAATGGTGCAGACTGGCAGTCTGCTGGCAGTCTGCTTCCAGCAATGCACACATAACTAATGCCCTGTACTTTGCACTTCAACACTTCAATTGTAAATTCTGGCACTTAAATCATAGCATTCTAATGATAGCATTTAATAATGACATTCATTGATCCTATATTTGTTAATTAATAGGTAATTATGAAGAATTGGAAAGCCTATTAAGCCACTTAACATAATGTAAGTGTTTTATTTAGTTCTTGAAACATAGTATTATCTGGGAAGTAGACAAATTCTTCTTAGGTAGCAAGTCGTATGTAACAGATAAGTAGAGAGAAATGAATATTATAGATTCTGAAAGAATCTTAAGAAATATCAAAAGGGCCGATAGAGTGTGTCTAAGAGCTGCTTTAGATTTCATAGTGAGAGCTAGAGTTGGGCGGTGGTGGAGAAAGAGAGAAGCAGAAAGAAGGGTCACTTATGTTATACAACAGGTAATATTAGTGATGGGAAATTTTTTCAACAAAATATAACTACATTTGAGACATTACATTTAAAAGCAAAGAAACTATTTGGATAGTGAGATTCTAAACTCATTTCGTCGATGGATTGTCACCTACTTGGGGAGAAGATTGTTGCTAGTAGATAATATGCTGATTTATCTTTTCATTTTGATTTCAATGTACCATCACTGATAGCCAACCCCAAATAGATCTACACTATTAAAGCCTGTGAAAATGAGATTGGGAATAGAATGTTCCTTGGAAATGAATTATATGGTTAGTAGAATAATTAGAGAAATGGATTGAAATTTGTATAAGTGATCTAATACCATGTTAAAATTAGGGCAGAGTGCTTTTTCTTTAATCCAAAATAGATAAATATTTTAATGTGAAAGTCAGTGTATAATTCCGTATAATCCATGGGCATCAAAATAACCTTTGTCAATATGAGCAAAATTTGTGTTTGACATATGAAAGACAAGGTTAAAATAATAATTATGTTATTCTTGATAACTTTTCCAATTAAACAACTTACATATCTATCATTTTTCTCTATATATAGATCCAGAACTTTTATTTGATTTTATATTTTTTTTGTAAAAACATAAACATATTTTATTTCAATTGTATGTGGAAATGCATATTCACTTGCCAAAGGTCCTACTAGTTAGAGTTTCACTTTGTTTTTCTTACATAAACAATATTTTTCAGATTCTTTTAAGATTGTGTTAAAGCAATGTTAGTACAGATTTTACCCTTTTGCTTGAGAGTTGTGTCTCCAACTTCTAAACTGATATAAACTTTTCAGTCACTAACTTTTATTAAATTTCCCAGAGTGTTCAGTATGGTCTTAGAAAATCAAATTTATTTCTATTCACAGTCATCTTAATAATTAGATTAAATTATATAATTGTAGTAATAAAAACTGGTTAGGAACTAGCTACAGTTCAACTAATAGGAGCAGATACCTACTAAATGTAGGACTTGTTATCATTCAGTCTAGATAATCCACTGAAGCCGTAAGGAAACTTACTGCACCTCAGACAAGTAAAATTCCTACTCACTACCGAAAAACTGATTTTGCAGGTACAATTTAGGAACAGATCAGCAGGAAGATGATCCTATGCTATGAAACTGGTAAGCAGTTACCGATTTAGAAACAAGCACCAGCTGTCTTCCCAGGAGTAAAAATCGAAATGTGTATAAAAGCATATAGAACTTTGGGCTGGGGATTTAGCTCAGTGGTCAGAGTCCTTGCCTAGCAAGTGTAAGGCCCTGAGTTCGATCCCCAGCACCAGAAAAAAAAAAAAATCAACATTCTCTTAAATCAAATTCTGTATGCCTCTTTTTTTCTTTTTTTTTTTGGTGCTGGGGATTGAACTCAAGGCCTTGTGCTTATGAGGCAGGAGCTAAATCCAGACCCAGAACTTTCAATGCTTTTTATGTTCACAGATTATTTGCTCAGGGGATTTTCTTTTTATTGACAGTCTAGGCTAGCATTGTTCAATGGAAATACAATGCAAATCACAAATATAATTTTAATTTTCTAGTGGCAACATTAGGAAGTAAAAATAAACCAGTGGAATTAATGTATTGATATATTTTATGTTTTATTTAATCCCATTTAACATGAAAACACTACTATTTTAATAGAGTCAGTATAAAAATTATTATGGCAGAATTTTACATTTTTATGCTGTCTGAAATCTGTATTTTACACTTATGGCATTTCTCAGTTTCGTTTATTTATTAAATGATACATGGCTATCGATTTGCATGCTGGATAGGACCCTGCAGGCTTTAATGCAGTTCATGTAATACGCATTATGAACAGCTTTGTATCAGATGGAACATTTTATCTGCACTGAACAGAAATGTGTAACTGGTTCCTTATATGTTTGCGAAAAGTTGGTCAGATATTTGTGTGGTTTTGTGTATAAGTTTAGCCATAGTAGGACATGTAAGTAATCTGCTGTTCCAACCTGGAGGTGTCGTTCTCATTAACAGTTGAAGGTAGAGAGCACTTGGCAGTCCGGCTTGCTTACATTTTTTTTTTTTTTTTAACCAGAGAGGGTTATTGGGACACTTTTGGTCATAATAATGGCCACACTTTGGGAACTTCAGGTAGTGGCATAATCTTGTCAGCCTTCTGACACTGTTTTGAACTTGATTCCTCAACTTGAAATCAGTTCTGCAAGGGACATCCTGTGAATCTGTGACGTGTACACAAATGTGGGAATGCCAGTAACCAATTGACATTAAATTAGGTGCCCCGAGCTAATCTAGAGCAGAAGACAGTCGTTTGTCTTTTTTATTTAGTCACATTGACGGTGATCCGAGAGAACAAGAGGTTTTGCTTAAATTTAGGATAAATAATCAGCTTAAATGTCTTAATTTTCAACAAGTTAAGCCATTTTATCAAAGTCATTGCCACAATTCTCAACATATCGTTAAAGGTTATGAAGGAAGAATATTTAAATCTCAGTGAAGCAGTTAGAGCTAACGTGCCGAGTGCGTGACTTGTCTGGGTTATGAAGCAGCCAGTGGTGGTGTCCTTGAAGAGCATCAGTTGCCTGAAGTTGCTTCGGCTGGATTCGTAGCCTAATTTACAATTCAGAGAGCGTGGCATTGAATCCCTGTGTGTGTGATGTGGGCCTGATTGTAACTGGGCTACGTCCACCAGAAAATGATGCTCTGGGGGAAAGGCTGAGCCAGCGAACTGCCAGTCATCAAACCCCGGTCTGTGAGATCTGTTTAACAGGGAGAGGAAAAGTTTCATGGGTACCACTCTGCATTTTATAAAAGGTAGTCAATTCAAATAGTAGTGTTTACTGTAACTAAGTGCAAATATCTTTTATTTCTGAAATGCTTTACAAATACTATCATTTTCTAGAGTGTAAATTTTGAAGCTAATACTTTGTAAACGCATTTGATTCTGGGTTTATGCATCATTGTGTCCAAGGGATTCTTGGTTCAGTATTTAAGAATTTACTTTTGAGTTGTTTAAGGCATGGGAATGAATGTCTTCAGGAGGACCATTTTAAACCTTTTATATTTTTTCTTACTTATTTTTAATTTCTTTTGCAAGTAATTTCCTTATTGTAGCTAATCATCCCCTAAAATTGGCTCATCTTTTGCTTAGAGTTAACTCTGAGTGTCCTTTGTATTCAACAGACAAGATTCAATCTTTTTTTTTCCCTTGTTCCTTTACTTATTCTGAAATTTTAAAAAAATACTGACAGACTTTCTTAATCTGCATATTATTCACTGATGTGTCTGTTTTTTTCTTTTGTCTGCTAACTGATTTTTTCAGATGTAGCTTCTGAGTTTTTTGTCCCCTTTTCCATTAATCTGTAATAATAATTTATGTCTGAATTAATTATGAATTATTAGATACTTAGTGGCAATCAATTTTAGTTCCTGAGCATCTTTATTATCCAATAGAAATTCTATTAATTAATATTGGAGTAAGTTGTCTCTTAGCATTGATATATGTTCAACGGTTTGCCAGGTGCTGCAAATTTTAATCTTTACACAATAATATTTTAATTTAATTTGTGTTTTAAATCATGTCTACCTTGAATAATTTTGAATTCTTTCTGATATATATCTTGTTTTCAATAAGATTTTTTGTAGACTATTATAACAAACATTTCACACTGGCACTTTATGAATAGATATCTGCATGATAGATGTTGGGAATTGTCACTCTTACCAGTTTCAACTCTCCAGTTTCATAGTTGGTCCTGTCTTCATCCATCATATATTTGCCTCCACAGCCTCACCACTTGGCAACGCTCCTCAGTGCTCATTTTTACCTGTTGTTTTCCTGTTCAGGCCTGATTTAAATGCCCTCAATTATATGGAAGGTTTTCTTCTGCATCTCGTGTACTACTTAAGAATGTTTATTAGCATACTTGACACATTATGACTTATGTTGAGGTTATCTGTTGCTTCTTTGTCTGTCAAAGTAATTCTAAACTCCATGAGGGCAAGGGCTGTCTCTTCATATTCTTTGTCTTCTTATTCTTCATAGTGTAGATTCCAGTGCCTTTTACATAGTACCTCCTTGCCGTGTTATTTCAATATTGCAGAAGAGAGTGTTTGAAATAGCTGCTTTCTAATGAAAGCTATTTCCTATCTCCATACTTATTTATCTTCTTCTGCTCACCCTCTATTTGAAATTATGAAATTACCTTGAGTAATATTAGTTTTATTTATCTAGTGAAGCGTCAGTTAATAATTCAGCTATCATCTCTAGCTTCTTTTTCATCATTAGCAATTATCTTGTATTTTACAGTCATGTATCTATAATCTTATGCAGATTCATTGACTTTTCTGCATTATCGTATGTCAAAATACTGATAGTTTCCTTCAACTAGTAGAAATAGTAAATTCAAATCAACAAATACATTTATACTGTAAATTTTGGCTTTTGATCACTTAACTATTTAAATTCTCTTATTTCCATTAGAATGTCATCTATCAAATGTAGAATATAAATTAATTTCTAATTCTGGTACAAGGTAATATTAGAATTCTCAGGGTTGGGAAAGGCTTTTCAAATTACCACTCCATTTTACGGAGAGAGATTAAACCTATTTTATCATGTACATTCTTGAATGAGTCATCAGTTTCACCACTGCGTCTGTCCTTCCTCACTCACGTTTTATCCCATTGTGAGATGGATGTTTACGCCATTGCAACAGATGGGAATCGGGTCCTGGAAGCCCTTTGTCAGGGGCAGTGTTTGAATTTCTGGGTATGAAGGGGCCTTCGGGTAAGGTCTTTGGAAGAAGCACAAGATTCTTAGTGGTAACCCGCTATCAACAGGGTAGAGAAATATCTTCGTATTTCATATTGACTTTGATTCTCCCGATGCGTATTTTTTGAACATAAGCAGTATCCAATTAATTGCCAACTCCTGCATTTGTAAGACATAAACAGTGAATGATGACATCATTGTCATCAGAATGAATTGATGATTTTCCTAAAGTTAATTCTGTAATTGTTGTTTTCAGTTTCCATGTGGTGTAAGATGGAACACAGATGTATATGAAAAGAATATAATTAGCTCTTACTAGAATAAATTTACTTTGCAATAGCACCATAATTTGTACAACAAAATATTGGGAATGATTTTTTTAAAAACCGTAAACAGAACCTTGTCTAGTGGGGTGTGCTTATAGTCACAGGACTTTGGGAGGCTGAGGTAGGAGGACTGAAAGTTTGAGCCTATCCTGGGCAACTTAGGAACATAGCAAGACCTTGTTTCAAAATAATAAAAAGCAAAGGGAGACTAGTGGTGCAGCTTAGTGTAGAAGTTCTGGGTTCGGTGCCCAGTGCCTCAAAAACAAACAGGTATTAAACAAATAGTAAAGAGAGCCACATAATAGTAGAAAGCATTATTTACAGTACAGCCCAGGGAAAGAAAAAGAAATCAGAACTAAAGTAGTAAAGTAGTCTGAATCATAGAAATGGAAGAAAGGGAATTTAGAGAGAAAGAACTGTTAAGAGTGAGACAGAATTTTCCAACAAGCCCAGGATGGAGGACAAGCAGGTGGAGCTGTGGTCTTGTAAATGTCAGTCAGAAAGATTTGGGTGATTAATTCCACCTTTCCAGAACAAATCACTTCATATCTCCAGTGTCTCTGGTGCTAAGTTAGTGTTAAGTCTGTCACAGAAAAGGAACTCAAATTACTGAAAAATGTTAGTGTTTACTTTGTAGACCTATTTAGTACTGAAATCTGTGGCTATCTGAACCTGCCATTCTTCAGCAACTCAGGGTAAGACCTTTTGGGAGAGACTGGCTATTGGAAGGGAAACGAGTTCTATATTTTGAATTAGAGTAGAAAGAATCATAAATTAGAAAATAACCAATTTAGCCAAATTGAATGATTCAAATGATTTCAAATAATTTATATACAGTATTTGATTCAAACTAAAGAATTAAGTTCATAGATTTGAATACATAAAATGTTTTAGGTAAAAATATCATTTCTTTGAGTTGGGGATTTAGCTCAGTAGTAGAGCATTTGCCTTGCAAGCGCGAGGTCCTGAATTTGATCCCCAGCACCAAAAAAAAAAAAAAAAAAAATCATTTCTTTGAATTTAAGAGCCCTGGTATAGGAATAAGACTCTATCAACTGACCAAAGCCACATATCATGAAAAACTTTTTGAAATTAAAACTGCTAAATATTCTAAAATATACTGTCTAACGTTGTTTGGGGCTCTTGAGGTAGCTGATTTTATATTTTAAAGGCATGGTAAGTGGGCACAAAGTTTTGGAAAACATCTCGATTACATGTATTAATGTCCTTAAAATACACCTTTCAACTTTTACATACTAACTTCACTTCTAAGAATCTGTTCTAAGATAGTTATCAGAACCTGAAAAAATAGGCTTATGCTAAAATATTTTAACTCATTTATAGCAATGTAAATGTTCAAATTAAATTGTAGAACAATTAAATTATAAAACACCCATCCAAAGGAATATTGCATATCTACTATAACATTGCTTTTTAGGAATGCTAAATCATTTGTAATTGTGCTTCTAATAAAAAGATAAGTAAAAAATTTAGAGTACTTTATACCAATACTATTCCTAGAAATAGCATATAACTCTCATTTTATAGTAGTCACATTAAAATAAGTAAATATACTCAGCTGAATTTAATTTTAATGCTAGATATTACTTAAAATGCTATCCGAAGTACTATTTTTCTCATTATTAATATCAAAATTTATTAATGAGAGAGTTTCCCTTTCATATACTGACTCTTCAAAGTACAATATATATTTTATATCTTATTACAAAACTCAGTTTATACTAGTCACATTTAAGGTGCTCGGTGACTACATGTCCACTACATGTGGACAGTGTCTACAAATTGGAGCTTGCAGCCTTATATGCTATGTCTGGGATATTTTCACAGAATACATAATTAGAAAAGATACATCAACCATCAGAAAGGTCATCCCTGAATGGTGGACTGTAGAAGCACTTTACTTCTTTTTTATGCATTTCTGTATTCTCAAAAATTTTTATCACGAGCACTTAAGATGTATTAAAGTGTCAACCAAATGCGTACACTTAGCAACATGATCAGTAAACTGATTTTACATATCATTTCTCCAATACCATTAGAGGGTAGAGAGCTCAACTTTTAATCCAATTCATCCTCTCTTGCCTGTGGGATTGAGAGACCAGTGATGAAGTTAGCAAGAAGAAGCTATCTTGGGGGAGAGATAATGGAAATAAGTAAGAGATGCCACAAACGATTCTATCTAGAAAATCTGGCAACAGTTACAAATATTGAAAATAGCTCTTTTCAACTATTAGTTCAGCACCTTGTTAGTGAATCAGAACCTTCCAATCCCTTAAATAAAACAGCAGAGTAGGGTGATTGTAACTCACAGCAATTTACAAACTTTATAAAGAACTAGAAGAAAAGACCTCAAAGGCCTCCTGACTCAGACATGGTAAGTGTTTAATGTGATGAAAATGTTAATTACTCTGATTTGATCATTACACATTATATAAGTATCGAACTACCACACTGCACCCCATAAATATGTGCAATTATGATGTGTCAGTTTTAAAAATTCAAAATAAAAAATCCAGAAAATATGGCTGCCTCTCAAAGCACATCAAAATCAGATGAGTGGAATTCTGTAGTCTGAGGATATAGGCGTGAGTTCAGCCTGAGTTTTGTGTCAGAAGTTAAACTGACTGGTAGACTATCCATTTCCCTCCCAATTTCTCTTTACAGAAACTATACCTTAAATTTTTTTCTCCTTCATTTCATTAGTATGTGTTACATTCCTGTCTTGTTAGTTCCGGAGAGGGAACCATCTAAATCATGTGCAAATTCAATTTGCATTTTCAATATGTAAGATTCTAGGTCCTGTTTTAAAGCTGAGCAATAACAGCACACGTTTTATTGCATTTTATTCTCCATAAAATTAAGATAATAACTACTTCATTGTTGTTGATTCAAGTTGTGGTTAGTATCTCCATGAATTCTTAGTTTCTGTCCTTAAGGTGAAACTCTTTCTGTCTCTATCACCTTCAAAACATTCACGAACGATTTCTTATGAAGATGCTTTCAGCCGAAGCTTGATCTCTTGAGAGAAAGCAAAGTTTTCAGTAGCCTACTGAGAGACTGGACCTTGTGTCAACAAGATAGATGTTCAGTTGTTCAACTCTGGACCACTTTAGCATTATTTTTGTCATTTTTGTTATAAGGTTATAGAGTCCTTAGGACTGTCTTACAGCTGGTAGCTTTATAAAAATTACTCTAAAAATATATCATATTTATATTATATTACACATGAGAAATGTGCTAAAGCTTCCTGAGGAAAAAAGACAATGCCTCTTTTAAATCATTATCTCGATCTTTCATGGCCACCAAGTCACTGGATAAGTTATTCATTGATTCACATATTTCTGACTTCAGGTCATCTTGCAGCTCCCTCCCAAAAGATTTTTAAATACATATTCAAAGGATTTTCCTTGTGTTCAGGGTGAAGATTATTTTGCATATCTCTGCAATGACCTTAAGTGACAGCTCTTTCCTATCTGGTAGAAACACTGAATTTTTTCTGTAACCAAGTGTAAGTTTTATTGAAATTATCTCACTAGTTGCCACACATATATACTGTGGACCATTTACACCAGTGGTTTCAACTGGGGGTATCCAGGAAGACCATATGGATTGCTTGTCTCGGAATGTCACCACTTCTGACCCTGCTTCAGTAGTTTGGGATACAGTCTAAATGTGAGTTGTTTGAAAAACTCCCTGGACCATTATGATTCATATTGGGCTGAGAATTATTTTAGAAACTCATTCTGGAATAGATTAATAAGAAACCTCATATGAGGAGGGTATCATTTTCTTTTGAGATTAGGAGCTAAATATTAGGTTAAACTGAAGAAATGATATTTGAGCATCTATTAAAGAGCAGGTTGCTCTACTAGTTACTACAAAAGAATTTTTAAAAAGATCGACACACACCTCATGGGTTGAAGAAGATTATAGTCCTACAGAATTGATGGTGCAGTCCCAAGAGGGAAATCTTTGACATTGTACAGAGAGTTCAAGAAAGGAGTAAGATGTAAGGCTGAATTTCATAAAAAGGTAATTTCACATCTGGAGGAGAGTACACCAGTTCTGTTTTTGATAAACTATAATAAGTGATTTACCTGAAAGGAGAGTGGTAATTTAAAAGACAGGATGACATGAGCCCAATGAGTGGAGGGTTTTGTTTGGGCCATGTGTTTCTGTCCAAATAGGCTATCATGTATTACGGGAAATTAATGAATAATAAAGATTAAATAGTTGATGGAAGGCCTCTAATGACAGACATGATTGTTGAATCCCAGTGGAATTTTGTAGCATTCAAGGGATTTTGACCCTGAACTGGGAACATTTAAAAATAACTAGGGGTGTGGGGAAAAACACCTGTGCAGTTAGGGAAAGACATAGTGCAAAGATGAGTTGGGAGGCTTATGGAGGTTTGGGGAATAGTGAGGAAAGCCTGTCCTAGGCCGATCAGATCGGTAGAAAAGATAGTAAATGCAGTAATCAGTCCATTGTCACGAACAACCACAAAAGTACACTTTTGACAATGCGTGGAGTTCGCAGTTTCCAAAGTGCTTTTTCAGATATTTTCTCGTTCGATCTTTGCAAAAATCCTGATAGTCATCATAATTTAAGATTTTGTTATTTTGTTGATAAATGAATGGCTGTTAAGTTTCTTACCTCAGCTTCTCAAGATGGTCCTTCCAAGGTGGAACATTCAGATTTCATGTTTGTGAGCTTTTCGTTTCTCCATATCACACGAGGGTGAACACTTAAGGCCAGTGTTGGTGAGGCAGAATCTGTGTTTATAACAGCTGAATGGTTTTATTTAAAGACTGAAGTAAGATCTGGTTCTCAGATTCTGAATGTAGGTGACAAAGAAAAAATTTGCATTATCGATAGAGATAGGGTAACAAGGAGCTCAGGTATCACAGGCCGAAGTAGGTAGGGTAAGACAAGTCTCTAATTGATAAATTTAAAATTTTACCAGTTTAGCTTTTGTTCGATTTTGCTGAGGAAACTCCCTAGTGTAAACCCACTGAATGATTGCAGGCCAAACACTACTGGAACTCACGATTGCCTCCTGTCGGAGGGACAAGAACATTTCAAGATGCATCAACCAGATTCTATCTTCCTACCCAAGACTCAGACACTTTTCTTGTAGACACAGATGTTTCCAAGGCCTGCTTGTGTTTTACTCCCGTTCTCTTTATTTCTTCTAAGATGATCTTACTAAAGATACTGCCATTCATTCTCATCTCCTTTACCTTTTCCCATCCCCAGTTTCTCTTCTTGGAATTATATAGCACAGTAGGGATGTGTATAGGGCTATCAGAAACGTACAAGGAACCGGAGTAAAGCTGGAATGTAAATTAAAGATATGAGCTGAGGGATCTTCTATTCAAAAAATCGTTTTGAAACAATATAAGTAGATGTCATTGCTCAATGAGGATTTGGAGCAAAATGGCTGTTGAATTGGCCATAAAGATCTAATAAGCTAAATTAAACTTCTCAACGTGATGAAGACTTTCTAATGGTAATGATGCTTGTCCTTTTTATACCAGAGTGATTATTGTTATTTAGTGATTATCCACTATTTTTTTCTGTAAATCAAAAATACCAAAACAATTTGAGGTTTTGTGTTGTCTGCATACATTATGTAACTGTATAGCGTTTGCCAATCACTGAGTATTCCAAATACATGTAAAACAGGTGACTCTCTGTGACAAGATCTTTTGACCCAGAGACAGTAGAAAGGAGACTAGACAAAGTATTTATTGCAAACACACAATTGTTCTTCTTGTGCAATTGTGGCTTCTGCTGAAAGGATTTAGCAGATGGTTGAGAGTGCCTAAGCTGCTGCTGCCAAAACAAATAGGGTGGCAGGTTTTTATTGATTTGCTAGGATGTGCTAAAGTGCAATAATTGCATTGGCAAAAGGCATGGAGGCGAAGACGTTTTTTCTTGTGATGGACTTGGACCACTGATCAATCACAGTCAGCTTGTCTTAGAGGTTGTTGAGTTTATGTGCATGTAGCGCCATCATCCTGCCAAAAATAAAACAGTCCAAGACTGTGGGTCTGGGAACCTATGATGAGGCCAAGGGACTTGGGTCCTTGTTTTTTGTTTTATGTTTGGTTGGGTTTTTGAAGAAGCACAGGGTGGGAACTGAAAAGAGGTCAGAGGGAAAGAAAACATACACCAGCTCCACTGGGCAACAGGTCTAGTTAACTCTGTATTATAGACTTGGACAAGACATTTTTAAATAATCAACATGCAGAGCTGAGCAGAATCTGACCTTACGCTGGAGACAGCAGAGAGGACAGACACAATATAAAGAGAGAGACACCAAGCCTTTCATCCTGTGTCGGTCACTCGTCAGATTTCTGTAGGCTCTCGTTAAGGGTCTGCATTTTCAGCCAAAGTGACCTTCAGGTCTCTAGGATTTAAGCCAGGAAACTGTTATCATAACTGATATGACTGTTATCTACAGAAAAGCACCGGTAGGAAGTTAATGGAAAGCCAATCATTTATTGTCCAGCTGTGTGAGCTCCAAAATGGATAATTTTACATTGACTTACATTAAATTTACATTAGGAGCAGGAAGTTAGAGGATTTCTTTGGGTTTTTTTCTTGGTATCAGTTTTTCGTTTTATTCAGACATTCTGCTTTGATGATTTTTGTCAGGGTCTTCTGATGGGTGTGTTGAAGCATGCCATGCTACAAAGGGAAATAGGATTGTGTTGTCATCTTAGACCTCTGCGTTCCATGGTGGTTCAGAACTCTCAAAAACACAGCAACAAATAAGTCCTGGAGGAAAATGTTTGCTGAAATTTAGTAAATACTAAGTTCACCACACCCTCATATCGACAAATATGTTTGCTTTGTAATAATTTTAGTGTTCCATCGAAATCGGAGAGACAGGAGAATGGGAAAGATATTATCGTGGTGTGGTCTGTATGTTAATTTTACAGAAAAACTCATTATGATCCACTTTCATGATTCTTTATAGAGGTTTAAATTTTTTTTTAGATTTTTAATAAGATTTATGAAAAACTACACAAATTTACAGGCCATTACACAAGCTTACAGACCACAATACATTGTGCCTTTTGCTTATGAATATAGAGGTTTAAGATTAATTGGATATTCCAAGGAGTTTTACATGTGCTTTCTTAAATCTTAAAAAAATCCTGGTGAGAAATATGTTTCTTCTTTATAAATATGAAAATTAAGGCTCAGAATGTGGAGATGACTTGGTCGTTGCAAGTGAGGGTGATGAAGTACTCATTGGATTCCAAAGCAGACTATTGCTTATCCCAGTAGGTTGTAACTGCACCAAGCACTGCTTTGATCCCCCATCATCCTTTGCTTCTCAGTGTCAGAAGAAGAGAGTATGACACTCAGAGGTCCAGAGTCTCTCTTTGGAAACACAAGTTCCGAAGCATCTATTGACGGCTAGAGTAGACATAACCCAAGCGACTCGTTGTCGGGATGAGTGGCATGTGTCTCTCTTCTGTGTCAGAGTCTAAGTTTTTTAAATGACATTTAATGTCCTAAAGTTTGATTTGCCTCCCTCCTCCCTCCTCACTAAGCATTTCTGCTCAGTGTTTGAACTTACTCTGGAGTTCAACTAAGATATTGTTTGTTCCAGCAGTGTTTGTGTGGATAGTTTGAGGCACCCTAATTTTAAACTTGTGTCTAGACATGCAATTTAAGAGAGAAAATACAACCTTCCAAGAAGTTCTATTTGAAATGTACACGTACTTGTATATTTGAATTATCTAAGTAATTGTTTCAATGATCTATATTCTTGCAAATGGATGCACATTTTTTGCGTATATTTCAAAACATTTTTGACCATTTTTACATTGTAGTTAAAACCAGGTAACAGTCCACGTTAAGATTTGTTATTAAAAATTGGAATGTTTGAATATTAAGCTAACGTCATATAAAACCTGCATCTTTGGTGTTTTATTGAATTTCCTGTCAACAAACATTCTCTTGCCTTTTTCTTACCCATCCTATATTTATATTTAAAAAGATTAAATGAGACTAGTCTTTTTTGGTATCACAGTTTCTTTCATGCTAACATTTGTGATATAATGTTCTTTAAAGATGCCAAAATAACGTGGGTTTTTGTGCTCTTTGGGTAGGTTACAGATTAGTTAAATACAGCTGTAATGTTATCATGATTTATGCTACGCTAAGATCTGGTGCAGAATCACCCAGACAGCTTCTTCTTTCAGAACCAAGCATTTTACGTTTCCATCACGACACACATGAATACTGGACACAAAACATCACACACAAGCACCAGGAATTTCCATAGATTGTGGTATTTATGGTTGTATTCTTTCTAGTGTTGTATGACTGTGATTCTTGCATAGAAATATAAACTTGTTCGCTTACATTTTTTAGACTCATAGAAAATAAACACCCCAAATGAAGTAAACAGAGCACAATAAACATGCCAAACAACAGGAGAAGTTTATGATTTGCCATTTTTCTTGTGACTTATGTATTCAAAGTAAATGCAAAATGGGAATTTTTATTTAAATCTGGAAAATTATTTTTATATTTGAGTCTTCGTGCATTCAGAAAGCCTTTTTGAAATTGTCACTATTTCAACAGTATTAGTGCTATATTTCCTAAAGGTATAAAATAATGTATAGGAAGAGTCTGATATCGACTTTATATCATCCTAACAAGTCAATCCCTTGGAACACATGTATTATGAATTCATAACTTAATGTCCAAAATTTATTTTAACACATATTAAAATTAGGGCTGCATTTATAACCATTTTCTAAAGTGATAACTCTCTTCAGAGAACACAAGTCAATTTTTTTCTGTCCCCTAGGCCAATCATAACTTTTTGAATAAGTGAATAAGTAAATAAGAGAGTACATTTTTTTGATTTTGAGGGGTAAAAAAAATTACTAAAAAGTCTAATGAGTGACCCAAAGTCAGTAGAATGCAAAGGGAGAGCCAGTAGCTAGACCTTATTATTTGAGGGCCGGGTGGGTGTTGCATGTAAGTTTCTTTCATTTCTACTAGAAAATTCAGATTTTTGTGATGCGTTTTAAGCAGAAATTTTCTACTGTGCTAATATTAAAAGGAAGGTTTTCCACATGTACGCTTCTAAGACCAAAGTGAACACAGTATACTAGTGTTCAGAAAATCTTTTGGTTCCTGGATTTTCATCTCTAGGGAACTCAAGTAGTTTTGAATCTTTGCTCCAGAGTCTCATGGAACCTCACTTATTTATAAGATATGTAACTTGTTTAATCTAGCAGAAAGTCCTTCATGAGATGAGCTATATGATTTCCATATTTTAATATTTTAGCATATGTATGTTGCTAAAATCATTTTCATAAAAATAATACCCCTCAAAAAGCCACATGAAAAATTACTTAAAACTCCCCGAATGCCTACAAGTCAGTTTCCCCATAAGTAGTTTAAAGAAGTAGTTTTAACTTTCGGATACGAGACGGAAAATGTTGCAATAGTTCAAAGAAAAATGTATGAATTCAGAATTTCAATACCAGGGTGACTACTTTTGGTGACTGAATTATCCGAATCGGCTTTGTATGTTGATTGAAATGGCAGCAGTCACAGCCCTGTCAGTTTGTAGCAGGCAGACACATCTTTTTTGGGCACATAAGTCTATTAAACTCAAAACCTTGATCCTGATCAGAAGTTACTCTGTGAAATGTGTTTCCTCCCATAGGTTTGAAAGAATTTCAGTAACAGATTTACTTTAATCGCCTCCTCTTTGTGACTTCCCCTTCGCAGTAGATCCCGGTGGCCCTGTTTGGAATCCCTCAGTCTGTCAGGGAGATAATGACCAGTGTAGAGAGGCCAGAGGGAGCATGGGAACTGGTAGCCGGCTCCACAGCTGGAACGCTTTTGATGTCTCTTGGCATCTCTGGCAACTAGAGGAAGTGGTGTCCCAACATACAGAGTGGGGAGGATGCAGCAGAGGCAAAGAAGGGGCTGTTTGCCAGGGAAAGACCCTTCCCCGAGTAGAAGTGAACTGTAGTGTGTACCGGCCAACGCGTATTACTTCAGCCTGGAAGTTTTGTGTTTTATAGATGAGAGCACACACACATGTGGGTGTGCGTGCTTGGAGAGAGAGAGATGAGAGTTACTCCTGTAGATACTTTTTCTTTGTGTATTTGTCATACAACGTTCTCATCAAAATATGAACATTGGTTCAAGAAGTTATGGGCTCCCGGTACTTCAGGCTTCCCCACTGTGCAAATGGAAGCCAAAGTGGGGCAATAGCAACATCTCTTAGTGACAGACAGTGAGAGTAAAAGCTGACAGAAAAAGCAAAGCTAACAATAATGTCAAATCCAGATAGGTGAGGCAAATTTGAGTGTAAAATGAAAAAAAAAAAAAAAGTACTAGTCTATACTCAGGAGTAGTTCAGGAACATCCCACTGAATAAATGAGCAATATGTTAAACCACATTATACAGAGCGAATGTGAAGTTTTGATTATGTGAATTTGTCCTTTTATGACTGGAACATATGTATATTACTTATTCTTAAATAAACCTATGAACGGTTATTATGTGGGGAAGGAAGTGGTCACACTGAATTGCATTTGTGTGGTGGTAGACCAAGGGCATGGAATGAGCAAAAAAGTACAATAGCAACTGCAACTTGGTAGCTCTTCATTTCTTTTTTTTTTTTCTCCCAATCCTTGGTTAATAGTAACTTTGTAATGATTTCATACTAATGCTGCTTCTGTTTTTATCTTTCCTATTGCAAAAATAGTAATTATTCTTATTAGCTTGAAAAAATACTACTTATTGGCTGATTGTTTAAACTTTTGAAACATAATACCTACTCACACAGATGCTTTTCTATGGATTAATGCTCAAGCGAAAATCCAGAATTCAATGACTTTGAAATTGAGAGAAATGTGGGACATGAATGTCATAAGTGTTTAAAACTCCATGAAATTGGAAAACATTTTAACTTCAGACATTATCTTAATAACTTTCTAATTCATATAATCCTAGATAAATATACAGAGGTCCAGGGTGGTTAAAGAAACTCTTCTACCTTCTAATGGATTAAATTACATTTGCAGAACTATTGCTCAGGAAAAGTTACTGATTTCAGGGATTTGGCACCCTACATATAATATGCTTTTTATTTGACCAGGCAAATTTTAATTTGAATGTGAAGCCTTTACTTAACAGTGTTTTGGTTCACTAATCATATTAGAGACAATGGGAAAATAACTAAAGATAGTTATATTTAAAGATTAGACTTCATGTGTAAAGTTTAAATTATGTCTAATACATACACATGCTATTTAAATAATCTAACATAAATATATTTTAAAATCATTTGTATGCTATTTCTTCAAAATATTAAGATGTTTAATTTTGGCTTAAATGTGATAAGCTGTCTTACCTAATATTTCCTTAAATATGGCATGTATCATTTGCTAAACCAATGTAAGTCATATTAAAAATATTAGAAAATATAGTTTGTCCCAGTCTTTGTGTGGATGCAATGAAAAAAATGAATATCAGATCATAAATGAAGTTCATAATCATAAGAGGCAAAATGTAAACATTAAAAATTGTGATTATTAGATATCATAAATAATTACATATATGAGACCCAAAGGAGAGTTGTGTATGTTTTATATGTATTTTATATGCATACAAGCATATATTTAAGATTTTTATCTGTATTAAAATGCATAGCAAGTGTGGGTAAGACTGAGAAAATTAGCTGAGTTCCCTGCTAATACACAACATGATTTTATCTATCCCCCCTGGAGGCCCAGAATTACTATTGTAATCTATAGAGAGAGTAGAAGAAATGCAAACCTTTTGAAATCACTTAAAATTGTCCTGAAATTGGAGATAAATGATGACTTCTACATTGAAAACATTCATATATACTTTATAATAATATCTAATAGCAAAACCATAATTCATGAAGAAAAATTACTTTTGTCAGAATGTACTTATAATCTGTTTATTATGGCCATTAATTAAAAATTCTGCTAGTTTCTGCAGATTAAGATAGACAAGCTCATAACCTAAGTACATTTAAAGGTCACTTTTCTGGCCTATTTTAGGAAAGTAGATTCTCCATCAGGATTTCAAGAAGATAAGAAAAGATGTTATCAAAATTTTAAGACAGAACTGCTTTAGAAAAAAAAAATTAGTGAAGGCTGGTGTTATTTTGTAAAAAAAAGAAAAAAGAAAAGAAACGTGTAAAAGTCAAAGAGGCATGAGGAGAAAAGAAAATTAGCACAATCATAAAGAGCAGATGAATTTTATGATTTGGACTAATGAAGGCAACATATTGTGGTGTCTGTGGGTAACCACAAGTCTTGGGGAGCCTTCTACCTGTAATCGTGGGACCGTGGCTTGGTTCCAGTCACCTTAGCAAAAACACTGCTGCCCCCTTCCCGCAGACAGAGGTTAACCTGCAACTATATCCGCAACTTGTGTGCTTTCTCAGCCTCGCCTTACCCAGGCTTCAATTTAAAAAGCCTGCCATTTCCATGACGGCTCAATGTCAAACTCTTGATATTTTCAAAATCCTCAGTCTAATTGGTAGGACCGGAACAGATTTGGCAAGACAGGAAAACATGGAAAATCACTCTCGAAGGACAAGTGGAGGAGACCAAAACTGAGCCTCTTGTTCCCAGAGGGAAAATCCTGCCAACTTTTTACCAAAATCTTTCCAATATCCAAATTAGAGAAATTCTTTGATATAAAACTTATGTACAAATATTCTTTTGATATACCCTTCATGTACGCGCGAAACCCATTGCACCGTGGCGTACAGTAAGGGGGATGCCTTAAACACTCTTGTATCAGCACAGTGAGTGTGCACGTGTGCACACCTTTGTGCAAAATATCATGGTCCCCAATATATTATCTCACGAGCCTACTACATCTTCGTAAGCGATTTTATTTGAAACTTCTTTATTGACTACGTTTATAGGTGTCTGGAGTTGTAGTCCCAATAATGAGAATACGTTCTAGTAGTGTCTTACATAAAAAATTCAACACATTTTACAGAAATAAATCAATTCTCTGGGATTATTTCTGCAGTAGAAAGTAAGCATCACCTCCGATTTCAGGTGAAGAAGACAAGGACTCTGAAGGTGACGGATTAACCCAAGACCATCGAGTGTACAGAAAGGGATGAAACGGATTTGGTACATAGTGGCCATTTGTCCACCTTCTGTGCAGAACTGTTGGATGGCACACAGAAAATAACGAAAATCACGAAGTGTCTCAAAACGGCAGTAGTTTCTGTTTTTTCTATGCTGTTAGAGTGATTAGATGGGTGTATTTCTGTGGGAAAATAGTAGTCATTGGCCTTACTCTCTGATTGATTTAGGAGATAGGTTGATAAGGCTGATACTATTGGCACTTGGGCCATTTCTCTTAAGAAAAATACAATAGATGCGAGACAGAATTGTTCATATTCCTGGCAATGTAGGGTCACAGCATGGCTGTGATAATAACCTAGTAGTGCAAATTCAGCTGCCCTTTGTGGGTAGCTCACCTTTCTCACCTCTAAGTATGATAGAGGCAGAGAGGGGAAATATGTAAACATACTTGCCTAATACAGTATAGGAAACATGGTGATGAATATTCACTGGGGTTTTTGTTGTTTCTTGCTCGTTGTTTTTGAGAGCAAAGACTGCTGGCGTGAAGCAGGAAAGGTTCTTGGAAGAGGAGCACTAACCTCTAGAGTGAAAAACAAGTAAATGAATGGAAGGGAGAATACGCAGGCACCAGAGGAGCATGGACAAGTTGGAATCCAAGGGGAAGTTCCAGGGATAAATGAGACTATACTACATAAATCTTCCACTATTGGTGGAACATAAATATGATTATAATATGCAAATTTTATTCAACACTTCAATCATTTTAATCAAGGTTTTCTAGAACCATATTACTAGCTATAGTAGTAATCAGTTTGCTCTAAATCCCTTTTTAATTTATTCTTTTGGACTTTAATATATATGCATTATAAAGGTACAGGAAAAAGTAGACATGTAAACAGACACAAGTCAGATATGTGGTACGGTAGTAAATTTTATTTTGCAAGTGTAGTCAGAGAGCTTAGGACTTACAACAGTAATTATTCTACTTAGGATTAAATTAACAGGAAAAAGCAAAACAGTATTATTGAATCACAAGGAAATTACTAGTACTTTCCATCCTATGTCTCTATATAGTCAGAAATATTTCAGTATAATAGTATTGAATATCGTGAACAGGTAAAAGTATTAAACCAAATACAATTTTCTCTCTTTTAATCTTAGTAGACTGTAGGAAACAAAGATAATTATGAGCACAAATCAGTAAAAATCACCTTTAATATTCTCTTTAAACTACTTGCCTATGATTTAACATGTAATATTTGAAGTAGTACAGGTTACAAAGGATGGACATTATTTTTAAAAATCCATGTTCAGAGAGATTTTATAACAAAATTGACCTGAGAATCTATCTCCTTATCCACCCAGATTCTTCAGATTTATTATTCAAAGCCTGTTATATCTAGACTTTTTTAAAAAATTACCATTTCCACTCAACTTATATTTATGATCTTTGGCAAGTATGTAGTTCTTAATCACTTATATGTCTGGATACTGAATGGATACAATGATATTTATTCTTTTTCTCACCGAAATGTTATCCTGACAGCTGAAATATGGTTTGTGACTCCCTTAATATTATCTTCTCCTGTACAACACCAAGGATAGCATTGCATTCATATTAGATACAAATGTAGTTTTTCAATTGCAGTAAACATTTCGAACAAGATTCAAAATCAGTAGCAGATATTGTATTCACTTTTTCATGTATTTATGCATTATGTTATTCTAAAATTCATCCAAGGCACCTTTTCGAATTGCATATAGTAAGTATGGGAGCAAACCTAAGCAAACAGGTAACAAACATTAGACACCTGAAAAGTCTTCAGTGGACTGCATATGAAGACTTGCCTTGCTGGACATTGACCACGAATTTGGTTCCAAGCTCTCAGAAAACTAATGCAGAAGAGCACTCTGCATTGATGATGAACAGAGATCTTTCAGAATAGAAAACCCAGGTCAGCAACAGAAACACAAATTTCTAGCATTGTAGAAAGAGATGGTACCCGGTTGTTCATCACTCAATTCTGTAGAGAATAATAAATTTAACAAAAACAAAATAGAACCAAGTGTCAATGAACTGATCATTAGAAAGTTCCACAATAACTATGACACGGGCACGCTAAAGTATAGTTTGACAAACCCGACCTTTGCAATTAGATCAAAATTTCCCACTTGGTCACACTGGCTGTATCCAGATGGATGTACTATAGGTTCTTGAGACTTTATTGAGTAATTGCTTTTACCTGAGACTATTAAGTAACTTTTTTTTATACCAAGTTTTTGATTCATGTTAAGGGGCAGGAATCTGATGTTAGCAATTAAGAGCTGAAGGTTGAACATTGGATTTAAACAGATAACCTGAAACCCTGGTAAGATTAGCACACTCTGGAGGCTGGGGGCTTAGCTCAGTGGTTAGAGTGCCTGCCTTGCAAGCACAGGGCCCTGAGTTCGATCCCCAGCACCAAAAAAATAAAAAATAAAAAAAAAATAAGTCTGAAAATTAAGGGCTTATGTGACCCAGGCATCTTAAGGTCTCTCTATTAAGCTGTCACCAATGGTGCTGTGAGCTCTGGGTTAAATAAGACTTGTTCACATCTATCAACATCAAAATGGTTTTTGAAGTGCTTCAGTGAACCTTCATCTCAATAATTATTAAGCTATTTGAAACTTGCCCAGCAGTAGAAGAGGATGGATTCTAAACGGAACCTCTATAAAACCAGAGAGTTAAAGATTTCAGTGAAAGATGTCCTTGGGATTAGCCTGCACTTCTGAAGGCCAAAGGAAATTATTTTATTTCTCTTGATTGAAGCCATGTTAGTAAATGTCATAAGAAATGTATTCAAAGTAGTGTGTAACACTAATGCACTGTTTTGCAGTTGCCCCAGTATAATTTAAAAAGTGAGTTCTACCAGTGGGGTTTGTAAATACAAATATATGACAGTTTTTAGTCCTCTTTCCTTTTGCATTTTCATGTGCGTATATCTGCTTCAGAAGGTTCAATCTAGAAGAGATTGTTGATGAAAAAAAGAAAGATTGCTTTAAAGGAAATGAGAAAATAGTTATTCTGAGCCATGTATGAGCGAGGGACCACGGCCAAGGAACATGGATTCAGGTTGCCCTACATGCAGTGTTTCACGTGAAAGCAGTTACATGAACTTTTATAATCACAGAGCAAAAGAAAGTCATAATATAATTTAGCAATTACATGGGTGGGAGCACCAGGTCGGAAGGCAACAGCAAAACAGAGGAAAACTCTTCTGTAAGATTCAGATGTTATCTTATAGTGTTTTAGCTTTAGGGTTGATGGAGGCTGGAGGTCTGCTAAACTTAGTGCCACATTCCCGGAAGTATCTGTACGCAGAAGAATTCTAAGCCAAATACCAAGTGAAGGTAAATGACTATTAAAGGACTTAAGATGGCTCAGAATAATTTTGGCTAGAGACTTACAGTACTTTGTCTCCCCAGTCACAGCCAAGAGCCAGCAGGCTGCACTGTGCAGCTTCTTCAGAGAATTTAAATTCACAAAGTCTAAGTGATACTGACAGAGACAGGACTGTCCTGTAGAAAGTATTGTGGTGCATGTACAAAACCTTGTAGATAAGGGAGAACTGGGCAGCTGGGTATCAAAATGATCTCAAATGTGTTTAAATGCATTTTCTCATGGCAGAAGCGCTACTAAAATTAATAGCAACTGTTTTTGTTTTTTTTTTCCTCCCAAATCCCATCTTTAGAAATCGTATTTTGGCTGGTTAAACACAACTTGTCTGTTTCTTATTACTCGTCATCAGGTCTTTGGAAGGGTAATAGCTTTTAAGTGATTCACAGCTAAATGCTAAACCTGGATAGAGGTTTGCAGGAATGTCAATTTATATGACAATGAGATGCTTCTCTTTGCAAAATGAATGCACCCAGCATAAACGCCATGATTCAGACAGCTACTGTGACATCCCTTATGCTCATTACTCGGGCTCTTACTATCTCTGTCTTCTTCCTCTGATGTATTTCACCAAATATCAGCATTTGCATTAATTTCTCGGTAGTGTGGGTTACACTTAATGAAATAATTAATCATTTAGATAAATGTCATGTTTTTGAGATACAAGTTATTAAATCAAATGTACCTGTTTGAAGTACTAGTTTTGGTGAGCAAGTTATTTGAATATTGATAAAAATTGTTATGGACACATAATTTTAGTTAAAGAACAATTAAATCGTATATTGGTCTCAAAATATGTTATTGTATTTATAAAGATATTGATCTTTCTTCATAATGATTATACATTTCTAAATATCTTTATAATTGACAAATGTATGAACATTACTGGTTTATACTTTTTTTCTTCTTAATTTTAGTCATGATTTCATTGGAGAATTTACGACAAGCTATAGGGAACTTTCTAGAGGGCAGTCGCAATTCAATGTGTATGAGGTAAGAGACATTTACTTTACTACTGTTTCTGTCTACAATAAGTTTAGCATAGTGGATATAGCTCAGTGGTAGAACTCTTGCTAGATGCATGAGACAGAATAAGCAAATTTATGATTTACAATATGGATTTTGCAATGGATGACAACGAAGGATTAGCTAAGTTCTGTCTCTCTCATCAATAGAGGAATATGAGAATCTTTAAATTCACTGAGCCGGCTTGTTTCTTGTAATAAACAATATTTTCCTTCAAAATCACATAGCGTTTTAAATCTATTTTGAGAGATTGTTAGTTCTTGCCTATGAAACTTTTTCTTAAAAAACTTAATATGGATTCATGTTTATTTTTTCTTAAGGTTCAGTCTCTAATTTTGTTTTCTTGCCAATTTATTCCCCACCTACTTCCTAATTTACAAAAAAGAAAACATATATTTTCCGCATCAGCATGGCGTTACTGTAAATAAGCTGTGGTCTGAGCACTTTGACTATTGTTTCGGTGGAGATGGAAGTGAATGACAGGCTAATATACAGTCATTAAAGAAATCCAAGTTATTAAAGCAAACACACTGTAGTTATCTCTGCCTTAAAGCACCTTGCCAGTTAACTGCCAGACATGTGTTGAACATACATTACATCTTAGCACTGTTAATCTTTGAGCTATAGTCTCTGCACATTTTTTTAACTATTTAAATTAATGTATATGGATAGCAAAAGAGAATGTCTCAATATTTAATCAGTGATGGTAATTTTGCCCTGTCATTTTGACACAAAAATCATCCTGTTTTGAGACTAAAGGAATCTCCGCTTTTGCCACCTTCTTACTGGGCTGAAGTAATTGTGTTCCATTCACGCATCATCATTCTTTTCATTATCTTATGGAAATATTTATTAAGTATCTTCTTTCTCTATTCCATGTTCCTTGTATCTCCAGGGGGGATACAGAGAGGAATAAAAATTTGTGTGTGTAATGGAAGAGAGAAACAAGTAAAATGTATTTAGTGAAGATTGTAGCTCAATCTGTGCTCTGAACAGTAGTATACTTACTAAGCTGTGAAATAATTACAGCAGGACCAATCTCAGCCCAAGAAACCGTCTTTGAAAGACAGAGATGAAGTAATAAATCAATCTCTCTATCTGGGTTTTTCAAGGAAAGAATATTAAAACTCTAAACAGGTGATGAAAGAAAATAAGGCAGTTTGTAAATAGGTAAATGCTTGTTTCTCTACCTATCTTCAAGCTTGGGAAGGAGCACATAACCATATCAGTTCTCCTTGTTCTTGGTGGTCCATTCTAATGTTCACGTGACCCTACAAAGGTCAACCGCTCTGATCATCCTTAACTTGTGTAAACGTTTCTAATGCTCAGTTTCAGTCGGTTCCTCATCCCTCTTGTCCAGTATACCTTGCTGAAGGAGCAGACTGGTGTTGCATCTGTCGGGATGGAAAAGATGGTTAATAACGACTTTTCCTTATTATTTATGCCATAACTTCAAGTACAGATGTCTTCTTATACATAATTATCAAGTCCCAACATCAGTCTGAAGAAAGTTGGGTGGGGTAATTACTATGTATCATGAAAAAGAAGTTTTAGGATTTCAGTGGACTACAGTCTAATACATTAGAAATGTCATTTTTGATGCTCATGTTCTTGGAAGCAATCAAGGCATTTTTCGGCAACTGTTTCTTCCAGTACTCTTTCTGCTCCTTTCTCTTGCCACCTTCTTTACTCTATTACATAAATGTGTGTCCTTATGGTGTCTCACGGGTATTTTAGGCTTTGTTTAGTTTTATTTATTTATTTTTTTGCCGTTTTGTTCGTTAGGCTGTAAAGTCCCAATTGAGCGATCTTCAGGATCACTGATTATTTCTTATTTTCCCTCAAACATTCTACTGAAGCCTGTTTTACATTTTTCGTGGTAGTTATTGTGGTTTTCAAGTTGAGAATTTTTATCCAGTACTTTTTTTGTGTGTGTGTCAATGAACTTGTTGGTAGTCTCTGTTTGGCAAGACACTGTTCCATACTTTACTTCTTTGGACTTGTTCACTTTTAATTTCTTGAACATATGTATAAGAGGTGATTTATATCCCCCACTTTCTTTGTCCATTTTGTGCTGCTATATCAGAATAGCTGAGACTTCTTATTTTCAAATGATAGTTTCAACAACTATCTCTGACCAAAAGACCTAATTAAACCAAAATGAGTAATGTATAAAGAATAGAAATTTAATTCGCATATTTCTGGAGCCTGGGAAGGCTGAGATCAAGGCATTGTGGTCTGGTAAGGGCCTGTCTGCTGAGTCTTCCTGTGCAGGAAAGTGCAAAGCAAGGTGGAAATGGCTGCCTCCGTGGGTCCCCTCTATGAGGACCTCTGATTCCATTCGCGAGAAGGAACAGCTCTCTCAGGGCTGAATCATCCCTTGAAGACCTCCCTTCATACTAGCACACTGACAAAAATTTGAATGTTGAGAGGGACACGTTTAAATCGCAGCACCCATCCTTCCCAGAGTTTGTTGGCTGCTGTTTGTTTAGTGGTTTTTGTGGACTAATTCTCTGCAGCATGCATTACTTTTTGTGTGGCCATTGACATCTTTGCTTCACTAGCTTAGTGATCAGTACAGGGTTTGGCACAATCTCCTTAGGTGCCCCAGGTATAAAACTCTGGCTTAGCTTTCACTTGCTCTTTGAGCAGAGACTTGAGGTGCTTAGGGCTTCCTTGGCTTTTCCCTACACACGTGTGCTCCCTTCACAAGTATGTGGCTTTCTGGATCCCCAGCAACATGCTGGAGCTATTCAAAACCCTCTGGGGCACCTCATTCCCCAGACCTTCCCTTTCAATTTTTGTGTCAGCCTTTTTGCTTAACCAAATTTGTGTCATAGCCTCTGGAAGATACGCTATATAAAAACTACCACTATTTTCAATATGCATTCGAGTTTGGGCTTTTCCCACTGACCAAGTTTTGAGTCAGGTCAAATAAAGACAAGTCCAAGCCACACTAATGGAGGATTTCCAGAGAACTTTCAAACAAGTCAGTTAAACTTCTCCAAAAGTGGCCCCTTCTGATGAACTCCGTACCCTGTCTGTTCTTTCCTGTGGCTTTTAGACTTCTGTTTTTTTACAGTTCATATGGTTGCAAAGCTGGCTTGTTTCCAGTGCTACAGAGCTGAGGAAAATAAGATTGGATGGGGCAAGTTAAATGCCACAAAGTGGGATCCACCCTTTTGCTGCCATGACTGATTCTCAGGATTGCTGCAAGCCTTTCAGCTTTTTTGGATTCTTGAAGAAAATTTGTTGTTGACATTTTTTTGCCAGTGTTCTTATTGCCTTTTCTGAGGCTCTGAGCTTTTTATTCCTCCATTCTGAAAGTGATTCCATACTCTATTTTTAGTGTTACAAGAAATAAGCGGTATCATTCTATGTATCTTATAATTATATTATCATTGTTAACTACTCTGCCAAGTGCTTTATTGTTGGTTGGAACTGTCTTACATGATCAGATAACAAATCCTTAAGTAATCTAATCATAAAATTACGTAATTCGAGGTAACTTCTCTGACCATAGTAAATTATGGTATTCTGGAAACCAAAGAAATTAATATGAAATACTTGAAAAATGCTTAGGAAATTCCACTGCAACTTCATTCCCAAAAACTAGAAAAACCCTTTTCTGAATGAAAAACACTCTTGAATGGATGACTTTATATGCTAAATACGAATTTTCAAAAAATACATCACTGAACTTATTTTTTAAATTTTGATTTAATTCATGTTGTTCCCTGTTTTCTCATAAATATTTATTATTGTACTTTCCCAATAATTTTTGAGGAACTGTGGAATCCCTCAAAATTCGATATGAAACCAGACCTTTCTTCCCCAAACAACCTTCTCCATTCTGATGGTATAAGCATTGAACTATTTACTTAATCTGCAAAATGTGTGTTATTGCTGTAGATGGCCTACATCCTGACTATTGTATGTTTTTTCCATAAAAATAATACTCAATCAGGATTTTCTGAAATAAACCATATAACCAGTGTATTGAGTGACTTACTAGACGAGTTATCAGTTTCTACTTTGTTTTCCATCTGCACCTACCAAATCCAGTTTATGTCCCAAATTTTTCTCATGAGCCATCATGAGTGGTACTAGCTTATTTAATTATTTTGGCACACTTGGTTTAAAATGGGAGGGTTTTTTGTTTTGTTTTGTTTTTGTTTTTTGTTTTTGAGACAGAGTCTTGCCATCATATAGTTCAGGCCGGCCTTGAACTCACTATATATCCCAGGCTGACCTGGAACTCACAGCGATCCTCCTGCCTCAGCCTCCTGAGTGCTGGGATTATAGATGTGCACCACCACGCCCAGCCTAAAATAGGACTTTACCTGTTGCCTCCACTTGCTCTCCTTGGACCTCTAGCCTGTAGATTTGTTATTTCATTGTCCCATTTAAACATCCACCAAATAACACCCAAACTCTCTAGCCTAATACTGAGGAAATTCTTAACATGACTTCAGCCAACCATTTAATCTCTTTGTATGTGCTTTCTGATACGGCCAACCTGGACCAGTTACTCTTTCCGCTTTCTAGAATGCTGTATTATTTATTAGAAGCTTAGTTTCAATCAGTAAATCCTAGTTCAAATAATGCTTATTCGTAAATTCTTTCATCTGTCATTACCTGTCACATGTTTTCTCCATGTGTTGAATTAAAATGAGCTGAAGGGTTCTCTCTTCAGCCCTTTCTGTACTGAATTTTCCCTGCTAGATGGACGAGTCTTGCTCATTTTATAGTCCTGTATCCCCAGAGCCCTGTGCAGTGTAGGATTGTGGTAATCATTCCTCATGGAACAGGTGGTAAAAACTTCAGTCTTATGCACACAAACCTGACTTTTACCAATTATTATGTAGCATGGGGCGGAAATTTCTAGTGTTATAACACAATAGTTAGTCAATAGATCCCTTAAATAGTCACATACTGGTTGATTTGCTCTGTTAATGTATTTAACCTAATAAAATGTGTGTCTCTCAGATATACTTATTTTAAAAAAACCTGATTTTTCTACAAGGCAATGATTATTATTTAGGACTTTGGATCTTAATGGTCTCTCCAATCAGAAACATGCCGGTGGTTATAGGTAATCAATACATGAAATGATTGATAATAATATTACTGACAAAAGATTGCTTTTTAAAAAATAGGCACTGGAAACTTTAGCAGAGATTTTTGGGCAGATGACTGTGTAAGAGTCATACTGACTAAAGGCAGCTGTAAGGCATCACAAGCCTAAGAAGAGAAGGCAACAAGTTGACTACAGCTTTTTAAAAACCGCAGTACAAAGTCTAACTTTATAACGGTTCTGTTTGCTTTTTAAGGTGGTGAATCCTAAAAAGAAGGGAAAAAAGAAAAAATACACTAATTCTGGAACAGTAAGTTAAAATTGATGGTATTCAGTAGGGATTCAAGTTCATGAAATAAATGTATACATTTGTAATGAGACTAGAAATAACTAAACCATCAGTTTTGTTTCACTTAGGATTTTAATATGAATGATTCCAACAGAAGTATTAGCTTAGATGGGTCGGCTTCCTCCCTGCTTTCCTGGGGTTCGGGGTCCTGTAGGAAGGCTGAAGTTTGTTATGCACTCTTTGTTCTGTGGAGTCGGAGCACAGAGACTCGGGGAAATACGAGGCTACTTACGTGGTATAAGATGCGTTGTTCTTCACGGGCCACACTGAACTGGCGGAAGTCAGGTCATGGGTTGTGAACATGCCCTTTTAAATGCATTAGGATTCAGCACTATGGGAAGGCCATGCCAAATCAGTACTGGGGGGGGCAGAGAGGAAAAGATCTAAAAATGGTGAAAAACCAGTGTCATCCTTTCCTGAGAAGTAAGTATCCTAAAGATTTTCTCCTTAGTAAAATCTAAGTTTTCATCAAGTTTCCTTTTAAACATTTTTAGAAAGCAAGACACTGGGTATAGCAGATGGTCCTAAACAATGATTGAAGTATGCGTTTCTTCTCATGGCTTAGCTCAGTGATTAGTTTTTTTATTTTAACCATTTTCCACCTCCCTTTCATCTTTCCTTTTATCTAAAATGGGAAATAATGCTGTATCCTTGTAGATACTTTTCATGCTGTTCTTCAAAGGAAGTAAACTGGTTACAGAAAAGAGTTCATTTATCATCATCATCATCATCATCATCATCATTATTATTATTATTATTATTATTATTATTATTATTACTACTTTGGTCCCTTTCCTTCTGATAACTTTACGTGTAGGAACAATCAGTCCTGGCGGGTTTTAATAAAGAATAATGTCTTTAATGATTTTTAAAGTGCTAGGAAATATTCTCACCAGTAGGAGAAACTATTTGGGTTAAAATTAGTACTAATAGGTAATTCCGCTTCTCCCTCTGTACCTTTTCTTTCAGGTAACTTTACTCTCTTTCTTAGTGGAAACTGAGGTTTCCTTCCTCGACTACATTAAGGGAGGGTAAGTCACATTCTGAAATTCATTTATTCTTTAAGCATTTCTTTGAATGTATGTAACAAGGAACCCAGGCAGGAGGTCGCCTTTGTGTATTTGAAGGTTTATCTACTACGTTTCAGTTTTAAGCAAAATATCCTTCTATATCAAGCAAGGGCTTTGCTTTTGGTGCAAATTATAGACGTTTTTTAGCAAGAGAAAACAGTATTATATCATTAATAGTTGTCCATAAAGCTATGACGTACACTTCTATAGAATGTTTTCATTTGTCTAACACATAGGACTTCTTAGACGTACTTTTTATTCCCTTGAAAATAGCAGAAAAGTTTGAGGGCTTGATTTAAATGTGTGTGCTAACTCAGAACAAAATCGTAATGTAGAAATGAATAGTCATTTGCTACTTGGCTTGCAGGTAAAATTACATTTCAGAAAAAAAAAAAAATGTTTGTAGTAACCCTTTTTGGAATTGTCCTGTGTCCAGACCAATCCTGTACTGATAATGTCTTATAGCTTCTTAGACCTCGGTAAACAGGGAAGTCTTCCCGGACTTCTTCCCACATTCCAGTTTTTATCTTTGTGGCTCTCTCTGTAACCTACTGAGCATCCCCCAAATTGAAAGAGTACTCATTGCCTCACAGAATAAAATGTTGATATATTCTGCCTCTTTTTGGTTTTATTTTATATTCTCAATACCAGTGTTAATTTGCTTTTATTTTATATTTGAAATACACAGAAATGGCAGGAGGCAAATTTGACTGTGTTTGGTAACATCATGAAGAATAATGGTCAGAGACGTGACTCATTTAGACCTTTCCCTTACGATTCAGTGAACTTTTTTTGCCAGTACTGATCCACTGATAAGGTATCATCAGGCCAAAAGATGGATAAGGAAATGAGGGCGCCAAAGGACAGAGAGAGCCCCCCTCTGAAAAAGAAGAGAGCTTGTCCCTTTTTGTTCTTTGTTAAACGAAATATACAATATCCAATAGCTTCCTAAGTGGGAAGTCTGTGGTATACGTGGGTATCTTTCAGTCTGATATCCGGAGATATGGTGGTGATTTCAGTAGTTAAAGGAAAAAGCACTAAGTAGAAAAAATGTTCACCAGTCCTTCTTTGTATTCCAATATCTGCACATATGTCTATCGTTAGAGGGTGGAAAAATAGAAAGTCATATTTGTCAAATGAGATTTTACTCCGTATCGATAAAGCTCTGTAATGTCTGTAGGTAAAAAAACAGGATAAGACAAAAGACATCCTTTACATCACACTATTTATAAACTTAAAAGATTCTTAATATATCTGGCCGTATTTTGCATGTTGAAATGCCAATTTGAAGTTTTGAAATATTGTAATTCACTTCATTTTCTTGTTAAGTGAATGTTTGAAGCGTGGTGTATGTATGTAAGAACTGATACGTTTTGCCATCAGAGCATACCTAGTAATGTTTTACTGTGTGTCTATCAGTAAAAAAAAAAAAAATTTCCCCAATTTTTTGCCAATAGACTGCCTTTGTTATTGGTTGTTCATGTTCTCTTGAAAATCCTCAGGGCTAATCATGGTAACTCGGTTTCTACAATACTCAGAACAACGGTGGTGTTGACAGGTAACACTGCCCTGCTGCTCTGGTCCTGGGGCCACCACGATTCATTTCCTCGGCTTACACACTTGCTCTTTATGGCACCATTTGTGCAGGAAGACTCGCTAGTAGGCAGTGTGTCAACAGAGTCCTCACTTGCGAAGTATACTTTGTTCTGATCTTCATTTCCTGAGACTTTGATAAGAATCCATTTTTGATTTGCAAATGGAACCTGGGAAAATAGAGTGTGAATTTTGCTGCATAATTAAACTAACTGGACTTTAAGTAATTTCTATAGACTCATATTAGCCCCCCAGCGACCCACAGGCGATATGATTCAGGATGTTCCCCAGATGCTTGAAACCAGGGACAGTACGGCACCCTGTAGATACTGTGCTTTTCCTCTCAGTATCTACCTGTAAGGCTTTATTTATACTGTAGGCACTTGGAGAGTTTAAGAAAAATAATTATTAATTATTATTAATAAAATAGAAGTACAACAGTGCTCTGTAATAATGTTACAGTATTTAAAATTTGTTATTTCTGGAATTTTCCATTTAATACTTTCTGCAGGTAACTAAAACTGCAGAGGGAAAATCTATGGATAAGTGGGAACTCTTGTATCTGAAAGTTTTAACATATACTAAACATGCATAACACATTTTAAAAGTTATAATTACACACTTACCTGTTATCACTGTTTATAGTATTTATTAGTAGAAAATAGTTAATAGATATTTCTCCCCCACCCCTAATAGTTATTAATAGAGCATCTCTTTGACAAAAGACTCCAGGTAAACAGCAATATTAAGTTTATTATGTGACTTTATGTGTACTTTTATGTATTTATGTGTGTTCGCTTTGAAGGACTTGCTAGAAACAATTGGGATCAAATTTAAATTTTGATTTTTATTGAAGCTATAGTGAGGTGTTCTACTCTATCATGGCACATCCTATTTTATATAAAAGACAAATAATTTCATATATCTAAGCTTCGATTTCTGGGTTCACATGAATCTCATGTTTTAAAAGTTTGTTAGTAAATGACATAATTCAGCAAGATCTTACAGCTCCTTTATGGCCTTAGTGAAACCTTATTTTTCTCCACCCTGAAATAATTGTTTCTGTTCCTTTAACCTATCAATTTATTGTCCAGCATAATTTGCATAAGTGATTGCTAACATTTGCTGACCTCTTATCACCTGCCAGATCCTGTGCTAACCGCCTGGGGAATCTCTTCTCCCTCTTCATCTCCTCTCCCCTCTACTCAGCCCTTTCTCCTTCTCAGACTCTTCCCTTCATGAGTATTATTCACATTGATTGTATTCCAAAAACAATAACAGTGAAGTTCTTTTATTTATAGTGTTTACTTTTTTTATAGATTTTTATCAAAATTTATCCAAAATTACACAAACTTACTGGCTATGACAAGCTTACGGACTATAATACCTTGTGTCTTTTGTTTATAACAATGGGCAATGTAAACAACCACACAGATGCAACCATTATAGTGTTTTTTTTTATACTTGTACAACTAATATGTACCATCTGATTGTCACTAGTCCAAATCCAGTTGGATTTGCATTGTCTGAGAAGAAGCAATGTCTTGACATGCAGAATAGGTAAGAGTTTTAATGTTAGTTATTTGTGAAGTTTTAGACTTTATTTAACTGTGTTTTGGGGATTAATCAGTGTATTGCTTCATAAAATACCCAGTCAACTTTAAATATCAGAAATGATAGTGTTCCATATTCATTTTTTTGAAAAATTTATTTTAACATGAAAGTTTAAAGCACTAGAAATTAGAAACACCAGTATTGGAATCACTGTAATATTAAGTGGCTACAAACATCTCTTTCAGATGTTTTAGTGAATGGTATTTTCTTGATGAATTTCTTACATAGTTCAAAACTTGTTTTAGATACTGTAAGTCTTTTGGGTTTTGTTTCCTTGCTGTTAAGACACTTCAGCCTCCAAGTAGATAAAATATACTGTAATGATTGAAAATCAGATTAAAAACATTATTTAATTACATCAGAATTTCAGAATAATAGTGATACACAACACAATGTGTTATACTTATTTCAAGTTAGAACTGCCCTAAATTGACAATTAATGATACATAGTTTCTAAAGTGACTATTAACTGGTGTGTGGCATTAGCTGCATAGCACCTTCTGACTTAGCAGACAGATTTTAAATTTCTCAAAATTAAAAAAAATCTAAAAACTGACACTTTAGTGATATTTAGAATGCTTCATAATGACTTTTTTCTGAAATCACAGAATGCTTTTGTTTTATTAATATTTATTTTCAGGTATTGTGGAAATAGGCATGCAACTCGCAAATTTTAAAATAGCTATTTTTCTTGTCACACATTGTAATAATAAAATATAAACTTGTAAAAAGAAAAGTTAGATAAAATCAAAGCATTTATAAGTTACAGTTCTCTGGGCTGGGGATTTAGCTCAGTGGTTAGAGTGCTTGCCTTGCAAGCACAAGGCCCTGAGTTTGATCCCCAGACCAAAAAAAAAAAAAAAAAACAATTCTCCATAGTCACACAGCCCATGATAATCATAGAAACTTAGTATTAGTATGTAGTCTTCCTTGTTTATTTCCTTTCTTTTTTTTTTTTTTTTTTGGTGGTGGCGGGGATCGAACTCAGTGCCTTGTGCTCAGGGTTCCTTGTTTATTTCCTAACACATATTGTTTCTGTAATGCGGGAATATGCACAGTACGTATTTGGATTGTATATTTTGTTCCTTGAGTATATTGCGCCCACTTATCCACAGTTTTTCCCTCTGGAGTTTTAGTTACCTGCAGAAAGTATTAAATGTAAAATTGCAGAAATAACTAACCAATTGTAAATACTGTAACTTTATTACAGAGCATTATTTACTTCTATTTTATTAATAATACATAATTAATTATTGTTCTCAAATTCTCCAAGTGCCTAAGGTATATGTGCCATGTCAGTACTTATCTACCTTATTTTGACAGATTTCCATTTATGACTCTAGATAATTTAGTTTTAAATTCTCTTGTTGTTATACATTTTAGTTACATCCATTTTTAAAAGTTATGAACAATGTAAAACCCATATACATAGTATTTTATGTACTTCATAAGACATGTTTCTATTCGCTGCCTAGAAATAAAGTTGTTGGATTAAATGGTGTATGCATTTTACACTTTGTTGTATAATTCTTAATTGTACCCCTAAAGGATATAATAACTTAACATATATTCCTAACATCTGTGTAGGAATGTTTGCCATACCCTTGCCCTTAATAAATACCACCTTTGCTCTTTTATGTTGCTAATTTAATAGATAAATCTCATAAGTTAGTATTCATTTTTATTTCTTAGCTGGTTTTGCATTCTCTGTAAATGCCCATGTGAAGCCACCTGTGTCTTTGACAACACAGAGTTCAGTACCCTTTTTCTTTTGTTCTCTTTCACCCTCGTCCACCATGAAAGGTTGAGTATTTTCAGGTGAAGCCAGAATACAGGGAAGTGCTTGGTGTCACATTTCTTAGAGTGCTGAGAGCCCAGTGCACATTGTGGTCCAGACACCACCCCTCTTGGGCACACGTCTCCAGACTGCTAGGGCCAGCCTCTCTGGCCTTGCCCTTTGTCCTCTGATGACACCCAAGAGCGGTAAAACAAACACTTTGGGCTGTTATCAACCGATCGGCATACAGAGATACATCAGAGATAACACGTCAGAGATCACGTGTATTAGTACATTTGAGGATTTGTGAAAATTTATCAAGGTCAGCCGTTTGGAAGAGATGCTCCCCCATATTTCAAAATAAGTACATTTCAAGAGCAATTGGAACAAATTGCTGACCTCAGTTTGGTTTTCACAAGTGGCAATCTCTCTTCACTTTTCATGTAAGAAGCCAAGATGTTTATTATTGATATTCGTGAATTGTTTTGTTGCTAGCTCAGGGTGCCATGGATCAGGGTCATAGTCCCCACACCTTTTCTCACCCGGGACATTGGTGGTTTACATTTAAGTTGACTATTAATTGGAAAGGAAGCTAGAGGTCTTTAAAAATAGATTTAAAGAAACCCACTGTATCAAATATGAATAAGAAGTAAATTGGTTTTCTTGCTTCAGCTGTGCTTCTTCCAAAATAAAAAAATTTGAGGTTTTCTCTATACATTCAGTCCTCAATACAAATTTCGTGAACCATCTTTCTTTGCTTTTTTTTTTTTTTTTTTGTACTGGGAATTGAACCCCGGAGAGCTGAATTTCCCACACCAGACCTGAACTTTTAATTCTCCTGCCTCAGCCTTCCAAAGGGTAGGGATTATAGGATGCATCCCATGCCTGGCTTAAACCATCTTTCTTAGTTGGATGCATTGGAAGCATGGGCTGAGAAGAGGGGGCAGAGCCTACAACTGGTGTGGACCGTGCAGCAGTTTTGCTAATAGTCAGAAATTGAGGTTAAACTTGTAGAAATGCTTGAATTGCACTTTAAAAATTTATCTCTCTTGTTCTCACTAAACTAATTGTATAGAAAGTGATAAAAATCTTAAATTCTTTGTTTTCTCTAGAATCTAAGTAGAAATTATGCGAAGTTCAGAATGAACAAATCTAAATGCTAAACAAAATGGTTTTCATGGTCCTTTAATAGCTTCCTTTTAGGCCTGTTTCTTAGTATCCCATATTCTAGGTGCGCATTACTGCAGTGTTTATTGATGTAGATATTTACGAAAAAATATAACCCTGATTGTTGTGCAACCACATCGCTGCTTGTTTATTTTCATTCGCTGCTCATCCCTGACACACTCCTGTCTCTAGGAAACAGGCTTTTGGAGTCAGGTGAGCCAGTGAGGCAGATGCACTCTAAAGTAGCCAAGATTCAATTTTTATGCAAATAATCTCCCAAAGAAAAATTTAATTTTTAGACCTTGACACCTCTTTTTGGTTAAGCTGCACTGTGTTTTTCTTGGAGAATGGCAGTGAAAGATTTTATTGAGGGAGTGAAAAGTTTTATTTTTGAAATAGAAAACACGCAAAAGCAGCTCTTTAAAAAGTAAAAGGTAAAATTGTTAGTGTCTCCTGGATTGTTGACTTGGAGATCATTATTTTTAGTCATACTATGTATATGGGTGGAAGGAGGATGGAGGGAAGAAGTAGTGGGTGAGAAAAGGGAATTGGAATGTGTTGTGTACATGTTCCAACTCCACACAAGGGATGTAAACATTACATACGCAGACATGTACAAAATACAAAGGAGGGGATCAAGAGATGAATGGAAGGAAGGGAAAAGGGATGAAAAAAAGAAAATGTGTTATGTACATGTATCAACTTCTCACAAGCAATGTGAACAGTATGTACTACACACGTGTACTAATAAACTAAAAAAAAAAAAAAAAAAAACCAGCACATTAAAAGTCAATTCCTTATACCAATTCTGTTTGAGAGTAACTCCAAGACTCCCCTTTCATTACAGAAAGTGCTTTTGGCTCCTACCCAAGGTCTTGATCCTGAATTAAAACTCATCCAAGGGGCTGGGGATTTAGCTCAGTGGTTAGAGTGCTTGCCTTGCAAGAACAAGGCCCCAAGTTCGATCCCCAGTGCCAAACAAAACAAAACAAAACAAAAAACTCATTCAAAGGTATAGATAGAAGAAGAAAAATATTTTAGCCAGACCAAACAACTCTTCTTCCCACAGCAACCTACACATCATGAGCTAATTTTAAAAACTAAAGTGACTTCCTTGATACCGCTTATTTTAAAGGCAAGTTAAATATCAAAACGTGCCTTTACCAGCAAGCTCATGAGGATGTTTTTTTCTTTAAAAAATACTTAGAGCAATTGCAATAATGCTGTACAGCGTTTGCCTTAGTGTCATAAAATTTATGGCAGTACATTGGATATGTTGCCTCAGGGAGCACATTTTCCAGAACATGCAAGAGAAAGAGGCTTTTTTCCTAATCTGATTTCTTACTTGAAAACAGAATGTGCATGTCTAGGATATTTTTTTATTGGGCTGCTTGTTGTGGCATCCAAGGGCTTTGCATTCATCAAGTCAGTGGAGAGCTAAGCCCTGCAGCGCCCAACAGGACAAATCTAATAAAAATAAAGCCATCGTGCGTTCACAGAGAACATTATCATATCTCAGCTAAACCCATGTAACCTAAAACTTAAAAGAAAAGACTCATAAACACTGTTTTGGTTAATGACTGATTGTACTTTTTGTACCTTTAAAATACAAAATGCTTGGAAAGGCTAGAGATATCCAGGTATATACTTAAAGATTGTGGTTTCATTGCCAGCTTGTGTTATTCTGCAGATAATTCCTCAGAGGTAGCCATTTCAAAGTAAAAAACAAACACAAACAAAAAACTCTGTGTGTACCCTTCTATCCTAAATAGGGTTAATGTAGCCAAAATATTGACACTTTCTTTTGTACCAGGCAGATTTTTAGTTCTGTAGTATGATGAAAATATGTACATTTAGCCAAAGTGCGTACTAAAGGAACTGATAGAGTGACTTTTTTTTTTTCAGAACTATTACTAACACTAGAAAAACAACTTTAAATCTTTTCCTACTGGTGATGGGCTAATAATTTTCTCTTTAAACACAGAACTTTTTTTTTTTTTTTTTTTTAGTGTAGGAACTTCTGTAGAAAAAAAATTTGTTTATGTCCTTCTGTGAAATTATTCTATTATGGACAACACACTTTGCTCTCTAAAATAGTTTCCCTTTGTGGGCAAATAAGAGATTGGGGGAAGAAGAAACATAATAAGGCCACAGTTGCATACTAAGGGCAGGTGGTAATAGGACAGAGGAGAATTGACCTGGCTTAGAAGTGCTAATATCAGATGTAGAATATGTCTTAGTAGATTCCATACTGTCTTTAGCTTCTGTAGAGATAGTGTATCCCCTTTTGCCTGCACTGGTTAGCGCTTCATCATTTCACTCCTGACACACTGACCACCAGCTACGGGAAAGATTAGTGAGAAATCATGACAATCCGAATACTTATCTCTTTTGAACCAACAGAGGAAGTGTTTGATATAAACAAAATGTCATGGGTTGCTCAAGAATCTATTCTCTAGTTCATAGAGTATTTGTCAGAGTCCAGAGTTTTATTCCTACTATTTAGTAGACTGCTTCAAAGTAACTGTTACCTGTTATCCTGTGAGAAAATTGATGGTGCAGGGAGTTGAGTTGGTGGTTTTGCAGAAGTCACAGCCCCCCAGGTATTTGTGGTCCTGGGATGCAAACTCCTGTCTGTAGGGCTCAGATGCCACTGTTTTTCTGCTAAGCACCATGCACTGGTGGAGCTTAGACATTTAATTTGAGGGTTTTTTTCCTTATTTTGGTTATGTGACTTGTGAGATATTTTTAGACTGTTTAAAAGGAGTTCTCGAACCATCAGAAGACCAGCTAGCTTCCTTGGGAAATTGTACTTTGGATCATTTTTATTGTGTTTTAAAAAACCATACAGAATCTCAATCTTTAACATGTGGAAAAAGCATCACTGGGGGTTCAGGGCAGGTTCCAGATTGTACCTGGGGACTGGAGTGCACATTGGTAAATCAAGGCAGGAACAGGGTGGCGGTATCCACATAGGCACAATGAGAGAGGACTCTTAGAGCTGGGTGGGCATCTCAACTGCATTGTGGGCTCCAGAATCCAACAGGTACTGGGTCCAAATCTAAGTTTGTTCAAATTAATTTTAAAAGGTGTGGGGGAAATCCATCTTTAGGATTCATAATGTTTGGTTTGTGTAACTCGACAGGATTTAAAATTGGGAATAAATGAAAACAGTCCTGCACACCCCATCACAGCTGTTACTTCACGCTAACTAATTCCTACAGCTGGTGCTGTAGGAAACATATCTGAGATGGTATGACTCTGTGTGTGTGTGTGTGTGTGTGTGTGTGTGTGTGTGTGTGTGGGC
>PVJO010011236.1:0-60648 GCA_004026905.1 Hystrix cristata
ATGTCATCTGCAAATAATGATAGTTTAACTTCTTCCTTTCCTATCTTTATCCCTTTTATTTCTTTCTCTTGCCTGATTGCTCTTGCTAATGTTTCTAGAACTATATTGAATAATAGTGGTGATAGTGGACAGCCTTGTCTTGTTCCAGATTTTAGTGTGAAAGCTTCAAGTTTCTGGCCATTTAGTGTGATGTTGGCCGCTGGTTTGTCATAGATGGCTTTTATCAAATTTAGATATAGACCGTCTATTCCTAATTTCTGTAGGATTTTTATCATAAATGGGTGTTGGACTTTATCAAATGCTTTTTCTGCATCTACTGAGATGATCATGTGATTTTTGTCCTTGATTCTGTTGATATGGTGTATTACATGTATTGATTTGCGTATGTTGAACCATCCCTGCATCCCTGGGATGAATCCTACTTGGTCATAGTGTATAATCTTCTTGATAATCCATTGCATGACTAGACCCTTTTGATCCTTATTCTCGATCTGACTTTATGGTTCCTGATTTGGAATAGACTTTCATTCTCAATGCAAATCTAGCTTTATAAATAGAGTAATAATAATTAGCGTTTATTGAGTTTACTTCTTGCCAGGTATAGGGCTAAGTATTTTATATACATTTTTCAGGTGCTCTTATTCCTACTTCAGAAGCACTGAGAAGTTAAACAATATGTCCAAGGTCATGCAGCCAGGATGTGGCAGAGTCACTATTTGAATCCAATTCCACCTGACTACACTTGGGTTCTTAACCATAAGGGTTGTGAGTTACACAATCACTCAACACTTTATGTACTTGGCACTAAGTGGAAGACATTAAACACAGTATAAGAGGGAGAGTCTGTGCTCTAGAATGGCCAGTCCTCTAAATAGTATGCCTGGAAATTCTCCCTAACAGGAAATCTGGTAATCCATGAGTTGGTCAGTTGTGAAGCGATGTAGCCAGAGATTGTGACAAATAAAAGCTGCATATCCACTTCTTGCTATGCAATTAAGAAGAAAAAGTCACAGAAAACACTGGAAGTCTGAGTAAACCCAGAGCGCATATGGGAGACCTACCACTAATCAGAGAGAGAAAGAATGCAGCCCAAGGAAATGGAAAGACAGAAAGAAAAGAAAAAAAAGGGACAAAGAAATGGATTAGAGCCTGATTCTAAAAGTAACTACAGGGGAAATACCATTTTATAGCAAGAAATAATTAGTAATAAAATGAAACATATCTATACCTATAATATAAAAGAGTTAATTTGTTGTAGATATTTTTAAGTTGAATTTAATAAAAATTTCTATGGAAATCTATCTCTTAGGTTTATCTAAGCTAACTTATTTGTATTTTATATTATTTGAAGAGATTAATTTAAAGTATTATTAAGCCAGAAATGTTGCATGTGGGAGAACATAAAAATTTGAAAGACACTAAGAGCCTAAGAATTTGTTTTGATTGATTTTTCTAGGCTATCTATTACATAATAAAGCCCTTACACCATCAGTACTCAAAATGTAAAAGAGTTTGCTTATTACCTGATGAATAATACTACATTAGATGTTGTGGGTAAAACAGAGATGATTAAGTTCCCCAAGGATCTTAGAATCTAGTAGGATAATTAGAACAAGCCAACAAATAGGTAGAACACAACACAGAATGTAACATAGTGTTCCAAAAGGGCCTTCAAAGACTGAGAAAAGAAGGCACATTCTGGTTTCAAAATCAGAGATATCCGGAAAATGAAACATTTAAAGTGGGTCTTACATGAGTGGGTTGAAAGGTGTAAAAAGGAGACAGAGAGAAAAAAAGGCATTTTAGGTAGGAGAAACTTACAAGAATGGAAGTAGAGCAGTTTCTTGGGTTTTACCAAATCAACACTATAATTAGGATAGGAAATTTCAGGAAATTTCTCCAAACACCACCTGGGTGCCAGTGGCTCTAGAGACGGGTTGGATAAAACACTGACCTGCACAAGTATCTGGGAGAGGTAAGGCGAGAAAACTAAGTGCAGCCAGGCCGTGGAAGCTTTGAGTCTGACATCCAGATGAAGAGATTTGCCCAATACCGAGCCCTTTAAACTTTTAGGGCCCCACATTGTGATATGGCCGGAAATTCATTTTAGGTAGATGAATCTCATAGACCAAAGGATACAAAAACCTGGTGAGGGAGAATATTTAGGTTATTGTAGCAGTCCAATAAAAAGATAATGTAAGAATGGAAAACAGATTTATACCGGCAAATTACAGTAGAAGAGATCATCAGATTTTGGCAATTGCTTTGTTGACAGACATGCTTGGCAATAGTGTGTTCTTTGTAGTTTTACAAGCCAAATTTAATCTACTTTTCAAAACATGGGAGAGTCTGATTAAATATTTATTTAACCATTGTCTATAAATACAATTATACTAAAAAGGACTTTGTAGACCTGTGATGGGTAGTCAGGAGCACTATCACTAGGATAAGACCCTTTGCTTAAGAAGAAACCTGGAGGGATTTTAGCAATTCAAAAGGAGCTTTGAGGTCAGGCATGGTGGTACATACTTGTAATCCCAGCACTCTGGAAGCCTGAGCCAGGACAGTCGCGGGTTCAAGTCCCACCTAGGCAATTTAGCAACCATGTCTCACAATATAGAAACCAAGAAGCCCTGAGGATATAGCTCAGTGCAAAGTCCTGCATTCAATACCTAATACCAAGAAAAAAAAAAAACCCAGAAAAACCAGCTTTGGGGTGATACTTTGTTTTTTGTCACAAATAAAACAAAATTACTTGTTTTTGCTTTTGTTTTTTGAGACAGACTCTTGCTATGCAGTTCAGGCTGGCCTTGAACTCACTATGTAGCCTAGGCTGGCCTTGAACTCCTGGCAATCCTTCTGCCTGAGCCTCCCAAGTACTAGGATTACAAACCTGGCACAACACATCCAGAGCAAACAAAACAAAATTTAAAAGCTTTGGTTATCTAGACTTGTTATATTCCAGAAGCTGAATTAGTAGTTGATAGACTTTCTCTGTACCTCCCCATCTTCATTTTCAACAGAATTTAATGCAAACAACACAGATCTCTGACACCTGTTTTTTCAAGTTAAAACAAATATTTTTAGGAGGAAATTAGCTTAAGGAATTTTCTCTGGCACACTGAATCCTGTAGATTGCAAGCATCAAGCAATTTCTAATCTTTTCTTTTAACACTGCAAAAATAAACAAAAAATTACACTCTAATATCAACATTTTTTAAAAAGGGGAATAACGATGTTTGTGCCAACATAAATCCTGTATCGATACAATTCAAGCATACTGACTGCCAGCTGACTTGGAGAAAAGATCACTTTAATAGCATTCTCAAGCCTGGTGCCAGCACAAATCCCATCAGAGCCAGGGATACAACTATGAAAACACAACCTAATCTGCAGTTCTATCTGCCATGGTGTAAGGGCACATGAACTGAGTTTGCACCTTGGAGGCCTGTCTTAGGCGGCATTTCCTGGGGCGGTGATAGAACCAAAGGCACTGATAAAATCACTGCCAAAGAAGACCTTTGTCACTTATGCTGACAGAGATACAAATGGGGGAAGCTAGGATATGGCTAGCTCCTAAATTACATCTCTTCCTAGATGGATGTTGACAAAAAGATCAGTCACTCCACAAAGGATCTGATCTTACCTGAGCTTGGCATCAAAGAATAGGTGAGAGCCAGATATAGTGTCTGACATCTATAATCCTGGCTCTGTTTGGGAGGCTAAGTCAGGAGAATTGCAAGTGCAAAGCCAGGCTGGCCTACATAGGGAGACTCTGTCTCCCCATAAAAGAAGAACTTTCTGAAAGGACTAGATGTATAGCTCAGAGGTAGAGCGCTTGTCTAGTATGTCCATGGCCCTGGGTTCAATCTCCAATACAGCCAAAGAAAAAAGAAAGAACAGGTGGAATTTACCCCCCTCCTTTCATGTTGTGTGTGTAGGATACTACAATTTAGTCAAAAATCGCCAAAGCACGAACAAATTGGGTTTGGCTTCAGGTTACTGTCTATGAGAACGCTGGAAGTGTCTACCCATGCAGAGCAATCTTTCAGAATACAGTGGAAGAAACCTCGGATTTAGTTCCAAAGTCTTTCCCTTGCTCTAGGTGAGTCTACTCTTGAGGCAACACAGGAAAATTACTTGAACGTTAGTTGTTATCTAGCATAACACAGATATGCTGCTAACGAGAACTAAGACAAGAATTTATTTGTAGATGAGAAAGAAGGGTGGAGTATAATTAAAAAGTCAATGTCTTAGTTTTTTTTTAAGGAAATTTAACTAAAGGAAATTTCTAGAGCCACAGTGTGAGATATGCAATATTAGTCTACATTACAGAGATATACACGATATACAGGAGTTGTGTCAAGAATGAACTGTATTTTGTATTTTCCATTTTAATGAATGCTTTTATTTGTATTATATATGATTCTGTGCACATTCCAGGTCACTGGCACTAATTAGCATGATATATGCAAACGTTTTCAAAAGAAAAAATGAATACCATCTTTAATGCCCCAAACCATTGTTAGGTGGAATTTTCCACTGGGACGTGAAGGAATTTTTTTTCTTGGCCCTAAAATGATGATTTTTGTTTTGTCTTAAATTCAAGGGAGATTCAGAATCCCAAATAACCAAGGAGGTTACTAGATATACTATTTATCTTTTTCTTTGCTTTCCTTTTACTTTCAAGTAATGACTTTGCTTGATGCCCTTGCCAGCTGGCCCACCACCAAAGTTGTTACAGAATCAGTCGAGACTAATCCATCTTCCCTATCGGAAAGTGTTATGGGTCATTCCCAACTGCTTCACTGTCACAAGACAAACGAATATGGAGAGGTCTCTTTGGAGAGACCACCGGCAGTTAGGAAAATCTGACACTTCTTGAAGAGTGTCCCATTTAACACCAGCCATCTAAAAGGGCACGAGCAATTTTCACCCCCTGAGATCAGCCCTGTGCCTGCAACACAAAACAGAGAAGATCGTCCCTCTGTATATGTGTTTGTGAAGAAAATATTCAGAGGAAAATATACGGCAAAACAGAACTTCTAGGCACATCGAATTCTTGACGTGCAGTATATTGCCTACCCTCTATCAGAAGGGAGTAAAACAATTTTAAAATTAATCAGCACCAAAAATATTTCTCATGCACAGTTCTTTAGATAAATTTTTAATCATCAAGATTTGGAATAACATTCACGTAGAGGCTGAACTAAAGATTTGGAGAGGCTGAGTTCGGAGCTTCCAGATGGAAAAAAGCCGTGGAATTAAAGGACCCGGATTTCAGTCCCAGGGTGGTCACTAACAAAAGTGGGAGTTAAGTACTTCATTTCTTTAAGCTTAATTTTCTAAATCTCCTAAATGAGACCAAGAATATCCCTTATTCATCTTCCACCTAAAGGCTATTATGAGATTTAGAGGAATTTGTATAGCTCCCTGCCTTTCCAGTGGGCTACACATACTCCTGGGAAGTATTTAGCAGTGTTGAAGGATCCTTGAGACCACTGGATAAAAACATTACCTCTTTCTAGGGCTTCGATTTTATTAGAAGACTTTGTAGGATAATTGAACCAACTTTTAGCTTTTTTTATTAAACACCGTTGGGCATTGAGCCTAAACCTTTAAGATAAAATGGAAGATTACAGAGTTTTCTTACTTTTGATGAACCACTTTGACCTATACTTCCACAAGTCATCCATCAATTCTTATCTACGATTTGTGATTCTTTATTGAAAATCTTTGGTAAACCCTGAAAAAAATAATTTAAAGCATAAAAGGTCTCTACTGTGTTAGTTAGTTTTCCATCAGTATGACAATATACCTGAGATAAATCCACTTAAAGAAAGAAAGGTTTACTTTGGGTTATGATTTCAGAGGTTTGCGGACATAGCTGGCTGACTTTGTTGGCTTGTCATGGCCTGTGGTGAGGCAGGGCACCCTGGTGAAGAGCACACAGTACAGCAAACTCACACAGCTCAGGACAATGAGTAGATATAAAATAGCTCATCTGAGGAATTCCAGAAATGAAAAATTTGACAAATACCAGCCACGCTGGGCCTGCATTCTCATAAGGAAAGCCCACCTGGGGTTGGGCAGTAGAGGAGTGTGTTCCCTCCTCTCTCTGTGTCTTCTGGCTGTGACAGGTGTCTGAGCACCACAGCCCGAAAGTAGTCTCACTTTCTAAGGGATGTAGCATACTTACAACTAAGCACCATGAAGACAGCAACCAAGTGAACAGAACTTCTGATATTTGCTTTAGTGCTTCTAATATAAAATCACATTTTAGAAATACTGATCAGTTAAGAGGCAAGAATAACTCTTTGAAGGTAAAATCTAGCTGCTTTACTTCATTTTTATGTAGTTCAGAATAAAACTCATAGCCTCCCTCTAGCCAGTGTATATAACTTTACCGGGTGCATTCTGTAAATTAATTTCACTTTTGGTTTAATCTCATTTTTCTATTCTAATATTTTTCTTTACCTGATTTCTTCATTATGGTTTGTATTTTACAATGCAGAGTGTGTGTGTGTGTGTGTGTGTGCCAGGGCATGTGTGCCTATGCAGATGTGTACCACAAAGAGAAAAAGGAAAAAAGGAAGGAAGGGGGGAGAAAGGGAGAGAGAGAGAAAAGAGAGAGAGAGGAGGGAGAGAGGGAGAAAGAGAAGGAAGGAAGGAAGGAAGGAAGGAAGGAAGGAAGGAAGGAAGGAAAGAAAGAAAGAAAGAAAGAAAGAAAGAAAGAAAGAAAGAGAGAGAGAAAGAGAGAAAGAGAGAAAGAGAGAAAGAGAGAAAGAGAGAGAGAGAGAAAGAAAGAAGGAAGGAAGGAAGAAAGAAAAAGAGAACATACATAAATTTTAAAAAGGAAATCAGGCGAGGGAACATTTGGCTGAAATTCCTGCTTACTTGTTGTAACTCCCCTTTGCAAAGTGACCGTATGTTCCATCCCCACTACCTGGCGATAATAAGAACAACGCGCTGCTCCCTTCTCTCTTAGTTGAGCTGCTTCTCATTTTAGTCCTCTTAAATCTAGAGGCATCACTTACTGAACGGCTGTGATTATGTATTAAAAGCAGTACATGCAGTTTAAAAAACAAATTCCCAGGCATATGTGTTTGCTTTCATTGTGGACTCATCTAGCAAAGTATCACCCTGGTGCCTTTCAAGCACAAGGCCCCGAGTTCGATTCCCAGCACACACACAAAAAAATTCACACTGAAGGGAACTACAGTGACTGGCGGAAGAAAAAGTAACTTGCTTTTCACCACTCTAGCACTGCAGTTCCTAAAGTTCATCATTATGTACATGTGTGAGTTAAAACATGCCTTAGAAGTAGTTGATGAGCAAATGTAAGGCTGGATTGCATGAAGTTTAAAATTTAGGAGACTTCAGCAACTTTAGTCCAGCCTTTTTGTACAGTATGTGGAAATCCTGTCTGCAGGAGATTCAACTCAAAGAATTGGTTCACTGGGTTCCCATGATCCTTTATTTCTGAAGTCACTTTGAGTTCTGCTTTTTAGTTTTAGCAGACTATCCTTCACACGCATACCTAGTGCTTCGCCAGAAATAGTTAATTAACCCATCAAGCAAAGCCAGATATTCAAGCTGGAGAGTCTCAAAAATGGGATTTTTATTAAATGATGAACAGGCCATTTTCAAACAGTTTGAAAACGTCTCTGAAAAATGGGCTGAGGTGACTGAGAGAGGATGGAAGTAGTTGAGTTTTTTCTCTACCCCAAATTTCTCTGTAACAGAGAAGTTACAATGAGTTGAAAATGTTTTTGGACTTTACTGATGTGATTTTTTTCTTGTACCATATCGTTCTCGAATTGTTTCACTTATTCACTTCTTTTCTCACATAAAGAGGTGAAACGGAGAGACAGTGTTTATTATACTTCATTTAAAACTTTAAGAGTGCTTCATACATATTTGATCAAGTGCTGAATGTGGTTATTACTAAATTTAAGCTATCTTAATTTCTGTCTTCTTGTGTATTGATAAGAACTCTTAGAGTATATTATGATTGTGGTTCTTATAAAATGCTATTCCTGCTTCAATAAGTAGATGTAGCAAATGTCAAGGCAACTAAAAATTGTATCTGCAGACCACATTTGGTATCTTAATTTCATTGAATAGCCAATAGTGGGGCAATTCTAGAGTTGGAAACTAAGCTATGTGTTCTATGTCAGGGGACAGAAATTTCCACAACAGGAAATTAGAAAAAAACATTAAGAGATCATATCCAGCAGTCAGGCAGCATGGTGTCTGGGTCCCAGGCTGTGCATGACTTGACTCTTTGCGCAGAAGCCACCCATCGTCCTGGCCCGCTGCAGCCAGATGAGCTCCTCCCTCTGTCTTGATCATGTTACTGTGTTTGTCTGTTCCTCTCCCTCCAGCCCCACCCAGATGGCCATTAATCTTGGCCCCCAGCAATGGGGTCCCAGGCCAGTGCTGCAAATAGTCATCTGTGTCTGCTTCATGTAAGGACAGATACAATCCTCTGTCCTATCAGTAGAGACTCTAGACACATTGCTAGGTTAAAAAGCCAAATGTGATATGAAGAATGTAAAGAGGACATTCCATCCTGACCTTTATGGTAGACTCCAGACTTTAGAAATTCTGAGAGTTTAAAGGAGTCAGTCTTAGATTAAGTACCATTAGCATTCCTATTACCTGAAATATAGCATCTTTGTTCACAAACTACAGACACTCTACACACAGAAATATAAATACATCAGCACCTGATTGCTTCTTAATGCTTGAGGTAATGAATACATGCTGAAGAGATAAGTGGTAGATATCAATACCAATAGCTAGAGAGGAAAGCTCATAGAATTGCATTTACAAAGATATATATATATTATCTTTGTATTATATATAATATAAAAGATATATAATATTAATATATAATATATAAAATATATAATATGTAAAATGTAATATATAATATATAATAGTAATATATAATATATATGATGAATTTCATCCCAGATAAGAAAATGTAAGAAGGAGTGAAAAATAAGTTATTAAAGTACTTACAATATCACGTGGAATGAGTTCCACAAACTTGGCTTGGAAGCACTGAGCTATGGGAAGCAGCATCTTGAGGAGGTTATATTAGTGTGCTTCAGTCCACTGAGGCATGGCAGGCATCTGTTCACATCTGTGACTTCAGATCTTTAAGTCTGTCTGGTATTTCATCCTAGTACTCCAATGGGATTTACTTATACATTTATTTAACTGAAAATTTAGCAAAGAAGTAATTTTTGTAAAACTCATTTCACATGTGCATTTTTGGAAATTAATGCTTCTAAGGCAAAAGCGACAAATTTGAGAGAAGGTTTGTGAAATTGCTTTGCGTATTTAGAGGTTCTTTTTGACTGGGATGGGTAAAACCTAACTATTAAAGACATAATTTTACATTATGCTAGATTAGAAATGGAAGAGTCCTTCCCAATGGCAAAGATGAATTTATCAGGGAGTAATTTCAACTTCCTGGGTGATCTCAAGAATACCTCTCTTGCCTGGGGTGTAAGAGTAAAGGAGAAGAAAGTGGAGAAGACAGGATGAAATTAATGACCTCTGAAACTCCCAGATGCGTGTGACTCGATTTTCTGTAATATTTGAAGACAGATAAGTCCAGGTGAGATGAAAATAGCCAATATATGTTTCTCCTATATCTGGGGGTGCTCATTCTCCATTACTCCCCAAAGATGTTGGCTTTACCACATGTGCAGCCGAGCTGCTGAATAACTACTGTGTGAATCTAAGTAAAACCTCCTTTTGGGTGTTTCTAGTCATGTTCTCACTGGCCTCTAGCCCCAAGCAGAGTGAAGGAGAAAAGTAAAATCTCTTTATTTTTATCATCTCGATATGTTCAAAGAATTTTCTTTCCATTTTCCAATTATGGTTAAATTGCATTTTTTTCCTTAACTCCTCAGTATATGTCATAATCATTAGGTCTCCTCCCATGTATAAATCGGGAACATCAGACCACAATTTGCACTGTCAGCTCCTATGAGTGAAATCTATTGCACTTGCCGAGCTGTCCTGCTTTTGCCTTTGTAGCAACTTTTAGACCACAATAACCATCATCAGTTTAAAGCAAGCAGATCCATTACATTTCCTCTGTTCCTACAGCCCCACATTAAGCTAATATTATCTATTTCCCAAGTGAAAAGAGTCCTTCCAGTCCTATCAATTATTAATTCCTTGCTTGCAGCTAATGTTTTCTTTGAATTATTTAAATGCATCTTCATTTATCAATAAACATAAAATGTTAAACAAAGAATACTGATGAAGGGCATTATTTAAGCTATAACATTTTATGAGATTATTTCAAGCGCCTTTCCTGATTTATTAATACAATATATTTTATAATTATTTTTCCATTTCTAAAAAAAATTATTCTGGGTATCATCTAGAGGTTCGCAGATTTTGTGAGTGGCCTCTTTAGCTTCTATTGTGATTTTGACAAGTTTCATTAAACTCTAAGGGATATATATATATATATATATATATATATATATATATGCTTCTCTCTTTCTTTCCCTCCATTTTATACAAACATACAAACACACCCTATATAGATGTACACAAGTATTTTCATTTACTAAAACATATGTTCATTATCCTAGATCTGGTTCTTAAAAATCAAAGATACCATTAATTTAAATTTTTCTGCTGTGAATTCTACAGCAAACTGTATTTCTATGGATTTACAAACATGCACACATGAGTTAAGCAAGTTGACAAAAAACAATACCTTTTATTGTTTAATAGTAAAACTTTATAACAAAAGCAAATTAACAATACAATCATCTACCATTGACTGGTCTTTTAAGTTTTAGTAATGACACCCACACCTGCACACACGAATTAATCCTACTTATCTATTTTCTCTTTTGTTTCCCTGTTTTGTAACTCCAAATAAAATATGAACTATGGAAAGGTCCAACTATATGCGAGTCTGTTTTTATTCTATCACCTTCTAAAATAGAATAAAATTGAATATTCTGAAGTAAATAGTCTATGTGCACCAAACCAAACAAAATTTTTGTGAACATTTGTGAAAAAATTTAAGATAATAGTATAATCACCCAACCCATGCCACACTTTAGCGCCTTTATTGACATTTATTTTCAATGAATTACTTCTAGATGTTATGAAATTGATATCAGTGGATTTAGTATGCACTTTCTCCAATTTAGAGATACTTGATGATCCAAATCATCCAAAAATCTTTATGCGTTTAAAATGACATCATAAAGCATATTCTAACAATTGTTATGCGAGTATTTTAAATATTAAAAAATATGTTTTGAAATAACCAAGATTATTTAATTCAGGGAGCTTCAAAAGAATTCAAATAATCATATAGTACTCCAGCAATATGATGTTGAAGCAGGCAGTGACTTGGAAGTCATGTGATCCAAGCCTCACTTAACAAAAACTAAGAAACACAGATTCAGGAATGTTACTGTCTTGCCCACGGTCATAAAGCTAATACACTCACCACTAAGGTTCATAGATAAACGTAAGCATTTGCTGTATTTGCTCTAGAGAAAAGAAAACTCTACATTTCAAATGGCATATATGGTTTATCAATATTTGCTTTAGGTTGAAATTCATCAATTTTTGAAAAGCCAATGGCAAGAGATACCTCTTAATACATTAAGGCTCTGACTGTATAAAGCAATTTTTTTTTTTTGCAAACAAAAATGTAGCAAAATTCAGGTAATGGTAATAAATCGTGGTGTCTATTGTGAACATCTGTAAGTTTTTAAATTGTATGACATAAGGTTCCATAAATTATTTAGTGACATAAACTCAGGATAAGCCCTAGGCAAAATGTGAACTAAGGGAAATAGTTCTTTAATGCCCTACTCACTTCCTCTTAAATAGTGACTAATCTCTAAGGCAATAGCTGATCATTGCTTACCTTGAGTTTAAAGCTCTTTAAATACCTGGTGTCAGGTGCTATCCTAGGCACTTTAAATAAAATGTTATAATTATTCCTAACAACAACCATTTCAGCCAGCTTTTATTACTCCTGTTGGATAGATGGGGGAAAGAGCATTCAATAAGGCGAAATGATTTCCTTAAATTGATTTAACTGGTAAGAAAATCTTAAAGCTCATACTTTTCTACTAAACACTTTAAACTTACCAGACAAAATCTATGGGGAACTATTGCGGTGGTTTTACTTATTTCTAAAATAGTTTTATGAAGGTGCAATTGGCATGCAAGAGAAATCTCAGGTATCTGAAATGTGCAATTTGCTAAGTTTTGGCCTGTATACTACTTGTGAAATGATTCAGAATAATAAATACAATCATCACATCCCCTCCAAAATCATAGAGATTGATCTAGAGAAAACTGACATTTCAGTGATGTTGACTCTTCCTATCAATGAAAAAGTTATATTTCTCTAATTATTCTTGTCCTCCTGAATTTCCCTCCACAGTGTTTTATAATTTGGGGGTTATAGATCATGCACACATTTTGTAAATATTTCCTCAATATTTTATATTTTTATGTTATTGTAAATAGCATTTCAAAAGTTTAAATACCCAGTCACTGTAGTGCATAGAAATACAATTGAATTTTGAACATTAATCTTGAAAACTGTAACTTTGCTAAACTCATTTTAGTTCTAGTAGCTTTTCTGTAGATTTCACTGAATAGTCTACAATAAGTTGACTGTGTTGCTTGTGATATAATTTTACTTCCCTCTTTTCATTCTAGATTACTTTTTTTCTTTTATTGCCTTATCGTACTGGCTAGAATCTCAACAACAATGAAGTGGTAAGAGATATCTTTGTTTTGTACTTAATCTTAGGAGGAAATCATACAGCTTCTCACCATGCAGTACAAAATTAACTACAGGTTGTGTGTGTGTGTGTGTGTGTGTGTGTGTGTGTGTGTGTGTGTGCGGGTAGAGGTAGATTGAAAAAGATCCCCGTATTCCTAGTTTGCTGAATTTTTATTATGAATAGTTGTTGGATTTTATCAAACTCTTTTTGTGCGTCTAAGATCATCATCTAGATTTTCATTTTTAGTCTATTCTAAGGTCTAAATATTTCTGTTCCTGTAAGAATTCGTGTTTTGAAATCTTAGCTCCCAAGGTGAGTTAGGTATTAGGAGGTGGGGCCTTTGACAGCTGATTAGAAATGAGATTAGTGTCCTTATAAAAGAGATCTCAGAGACCTAGGCATATGAGGACAGTAAGAAGAGGCCATCTGTGTACCAGAAAGAAGGCCTTTACCAGGCATCGAATCTTCCAGCACTCTGAATTTGGAATTTTTAGCTTTCAGAACTCTGAAAAACAAGTTTCTAGTTGTTTGGTGTATTGTACCCACAATGAACTAATCTAGTCTGATACTATGGAGGATTAGATTGATTTTTGTGAATAAATAATTTTTGCATTCTTCTAATAAATCTTATTTGGCATGATACATTATCTTCTTTTTACAGTATATTGTTGGATACAAACTGCCAAAGTTGTATTTAAAACATGTTTATGGCATATATATATATAGATATATAATATATGATATATATAAGACATGTATCTTACATCTACATCATTTTAAGAAACAAATCTATAGTATCTGTAAATAAAGATTATTGGTGTATAGTTTCCTAATGTGTTTTTCTGGTTTTGATATTAAAGCAATGTTAGCCTTGTGGAATATGTTGGAAAACAATTTTCAATTCCCTGAGACAGTTTGTATAGAAGTGGTGAGACAGGAAATCTCCAGGGCCTACGGTCTTGAGTTCTGATAAGAGGTTATAAAATCCTTCCCCACAGCTTTAGAAGTGCTTGATGACTGACCCGACCTGTTCCTAATCACAAGTTGTGTGATCCAACCCCGTCCCCCTACATGTTATAACCTCTGTCAGTGTGCCCCTTACTTCAAAGCAGAAATGTGCCTATACACGTTTAAGGGCCATCCACATAGAAGCTTTTAAAACCATTCCATATATGGGGAACAAGGAAACCAAGCAAGAACAGGAAGATGTAAAATCATATAAAAACCCTGAAATTGCTTTGTTTGGAGGCAAGAGTCTTGGAATGTGAATTCTTCTGGGTCCATTGATGTTTAAACCTGAGTTCTCCGACTCTCTGAATGGCACTTGGTTTCTCCACAGTCGATTTCTGCAACAGTGGCATATTGTATTTCTTAGGTATTTGGTAAAATTCACCAGTTAAGCCATCTGGGCCTGGGATTTTCTTGAGGGAAGATTTTTTTTAAGAGAAAATTCAGTTCTTTAATGTATATACAGCTATTGTGGTTATCTATTTCTTCCTGTGTGCACTTTGTGGTTTGTTTTTCACATGTTATCCACTTCCTCTAAATTGTCAAGTTTATTGATATGGTATTGCTCTTACTACCCTTTTCTCTTTTAATATCTGTGAAATCTGTAGTGAAGTCACCTCTCTCATCTTTTCTATAAGACATTTTATTTAATGATAATTAACTATCAATAATTAATGCTTTAATCTGTTCTCTCACTTCTATCTTGTAATATGCAAAAATATTGCTGATAATTTTAATTCTTTTTTGTTTCACATTTTTATCAGTGCATATTGATTATGCAAATTAGTGGGCTTCATTTTTGCAGATTAGTGCATTTGTATAACATACTTGGATCATTTTCAACCCACCAACACTCTCCTTGTCCCACCCTCCTCCCGGTTTCCCCCAGTTCAGTGCATATATTTCATTCTCAGTGTTGGCAGTTTGTGTCTTCTCTCTTTCCCTCATCGCTCTGTCTCAAGATTCGTCAATTTCATGGTACCATGAGAGAAGATTTTGGCTTCACTGCTTTTCTCTATTGTTTCGCTTTTTATTTCAATGATTTATGCTCTGGTCTTTATTATTTTTGTCTGTTTGTTTTGGTTTAATTTTCTCTTCTTTTTTCTAGTTTATGAAAGTAAAAGATGCTGTTGTTAACTTAAGAGTTTTCTTCATTTGAATACAGATATTTTGTGTTATACATTTTTCCTCGTTATTGCTTAAACATTTTGATAACATCACATTTTCAATTTTCATTCAGTTTAAAACACTTTGAAACATTTCACCTGCTATTTAGTTTTTTCAGGTATTGGTTAATTAGTCTGCACTAGGGCAGTGGTCATGATAAAGAAGGTAAGTGGAGATTAATAGGACCTACTGATTCTCTATGACGGCCATGGGAAGGAAAGAAAAACAGTTAATTCATGATAATTTTGTCTTTTAACATGTACATTTTAATGTCGGCATGTATGCAGGTATATTATTCAGTGTCCACTTGCCAATTTGCAACTAGTGTTTAGAAGTGATAGTAAAGATAAAAATTGTATAAGTGTGTGAGTTATTCACCAAGAGATGAGGCCAGGAGATGAGGATTGGATAGCTAAAAAGCTCAGCATGTAGAATTATTTAATTAACTTGTATCTAGAACGTACTATGTGTCACACATTGTTATAAGTGCTTTGCATACATTAATAAAATGATCAACTTTATTAAGAAGGTACTATCATTATTCCAATTTTAAAATTAGGTAAACAAAGACACAAAGATAAACTAGTGAGGTAATGGCAATAGTATTTGAATCCGAAGCAGTCTGGCTCCAGGATTCATGCTTTATCGACTGGACTGGACTGTCACATTCATTTAGCCAATTCCTAAATAAGTATGCGTAAAGCCCTTACTATGTGCCAGACATTCTATAAAGTGCCGGGATTACAAATATGGGTAAGTTGTTCTTCTGCCACTGAAGTCTACATAGCTGGGTTATTACAACTGCAATTGGAAGCAGTAAACAATTAGAACAGATTTACATAGGAAGCAATAAGAGAGAAAAGAAGGTGGAGCAAATTTTGTTGATGAAATTATACCAAATTTGAGTATCAAAATCCAAACAAAAAGATTATCAGTGTTGTAGGTCAGAGGTGACAGAGTGTTTCACACGGAAGAAACTGTGCACAGTGTGAGCAAGTAGCACATTTGAGGAACACCGATCTGCAGATTAGGGGAAGACCTCTGAGGCAGAAAGAGCACAGGCTGAATGCTATTCTAACATCAAAAAATCAACACGCATCTTTGACTGAGGTTTGCTGCTTTTGCCATTTTGTCTTCAACATAGGGGTAATTAGAGCCTCCTCCTGCAATTCCTGTGAAAGTGATAAAAGGTGACATATATAAAATCCTCACATACCCCTTGGCCCTTTACAAATATTTCTTCCCTTCCTTCACAGACCATTCCCAGTATGAGAGCACTTTAAACCTGCATGTGAAAGACAGCGAATTTCCAATGGCAGGATGTGAACACAGAAGTGTCTTCGGGGAGTAGATTAGAAAAGGTCTTGTGTACCAGCCTAAGGATTTCAGACTTAATCCTATAAAGAATCAAGGGTCATTTGAGGCACTTAAGCAGGGTATTATGGCCTGTTTCAGAGTAGAGAAGACACAATAGAGGGAGGAGAGGTTGGAAGGAGAAGGGTAATTTAGGACCTTCTCTTAAATTGAACGAAAAACGTAAGGACTTAAAATAGATGACTTTGAAGTGTGAAAAGTGGAGAAGCTCTCATAATTTGGAGGAAGAAGTGAACTAAACAATCTCCAGCCTACGGACACTCAGAGTGCACTGCTGTGTTGATTTCATATGCTGCTGTGTTGATTTCATATGGAAGAGGAAGAATATGCAGGAAGATCTACAGGTTTGTTTATTTTGTTTTGCTTTTAGTCATTTCATGTTTAAGAAGCCTAAGAAGGATTCATGATAAATAAATTTTGGAAGTTAGATGCATATATCCTTGGAAATTAGGAGAGAATAGATCCCAAGAAGAATTTTTTGTTACTTTCTTTATTCCAACATATATCAAAATTTATCTGAGGTATGGAAAAGGAAGAGGCCTGACATTTATTAGTACTGCTTTATAACAACACTGTTTACCTATCACATCATTTATAATCACAAGACTTGTAGGAAACTATTATCAGGGTTTCAATTTCAGAAATGGAAAAATTATAATTTATGTCAATAAAATACATCAACAAGGTTTATCTCCCAAATATATGGAAACATAACCAATGGAAGAAATTCTCTGGAAAAAAAAATTAATGGTGATATATCCTTAAATTGGGTGGCAGGAAATTGAATTACGAAAGTCAATATTGTTGATTACCAAGAAATAAAAGGATACATCAATCGTAAAATAGCCAACAAACTGAAGAAGTGTAATATAAAAATAAATTAAGTGGCTGCCTACTGATGTGCATAGTAAGGTTAACGAGAATTTAGACTAAAAATAAGAGGGCTCTATTCAAATATTCTGCTAGCATATTTGTTCATGTGTTCCGCTTATTCCCTTAATATATTTTACTACTTCTGTATGTGGCTGGCACTCAGCTAAATACTGTATACAAAGATGAGTAAGAAACACCGCTAAGTGACGAAAAATCCATGGCTTGGTGGGAGAAAGGAAAAATGGTTATTTATGTTGTAAGTATCCTAGTAGATAAGTGCCCAGAAACTTTAGAGACATAGAAATGAGTAAGAGAGAGGGAATACTAGAGAGGGCTCCTGGGGAAAATGGTGCTTGGCTTGAATTTTAAAACGGAAGGAGAAAGCTAGCTTGAAGATGGCGAAGGAGATTCTAGGCAGAGATGTTGATGTCAGTAAGACAAAATGAGAAGCAATATGGTTCACGTGAGGGATTCTGAGCTGCTTGGCATAAGTGAAGGTCAGCTCCTAACAAACTTGTTGGGTTCCGTGGCCTCCGTTTCCAGGACTATCCACCTGTTGGGTCATCTTCCAGACCATTTGCTTCACCAGGGCTAAGGCACCTGGAAAGGACATTGGCCACTCTCTCTGAGACGGGTGAAGCATTGGATCTATTTTTGTCTCAAAGTCTTCAGACATGAGTACTCATTGTACATTTGAAAAGGTTGGATTAAAGTAATTCCAGAAGGGTTTTCAAATCCAAGATCAGAATTCAGGCTTGTCCTCTCTACTTTTTCATCTCCTTCAAATTTCTTTTAAAAAATGACAGGTCACCATCGGAGAGCAGATTCTGTTCCCAGAAACCTGTCGTGCTGTTTCTCACGCCCCAGCAGCCTCAGCAATACATGTTTCCTGGAAGAACATTTCACTGCCAGAGCGCTGACTGTCTCAGACAACCTGGGGCCAAGCAGGAATTGTGCAGGTGAGCACTCAGTGTAATTCCTGCAGTTATGTACTCAAGTATAAAGCATGCAAGATATTTGCCTTCTTTCCTTAAAATCTTTAAAAATCCCCCACCAGGTAACTAAATTAGAAAACAAAACCTATACTATGTTTCCATTCCAGAATGAAATTCTTTTTGAAGCCTACATTATAGTCACATTAATATCACATTAGCTCCTCATGATTAATATTACTCCAATGAATGAATTAATAATGATTAGCCACTTCGCTAAGGTTTTCTCTCCCCCCACCTCGACATGAAAAGGATCTAGAGCATTGATTATCACAAATCTAATGGATTGATTCATCATTTATGGGAAGAGAGCTTCTCTTCCCATAAGTTTATTCCCCCTCCCCGAGATATATTATCTTTGGCAGCAACTCAAAACCATCCAGAGATTACTCACTGGAGCCAATGATTATAATTAAGGATGGTGACTTGAATGCCAGCCTTGAGTGAATGAGTATGTCTGTCTTACACAAATGAATTGTTGTATGAAAGGTGCACTCAGAAGGAAGGGTCTTTTCCTTTTTCCTGCCTCTCTTGAATGGATAATAAATGGGTAACAGATGGGTAACGTGGTTGCCTTCAGAAAAATATTATCAGTTACCATCCTAGTTTAAAATGTAAGGTGAATATGATCTACAGCATTACCTGATGCAACCCTCAAAATACATTTAGAAGGTGGTAACTTTATATACTTGATCTTGTGACTACTCATCTCTCCAGCAGGTATGCAGCTACTGAATTAACTGTCCAGTTTATTCCTTGGGATTCTTCTTTTTCTTTGTAGTCAACCTCTCTGGTGAGAAGAGTTACACACTTGTACTGCTAATCCAAAAATATTCCTTCATCACAACCTATTCTTATTAAAAGTGCAGCCATAAGATCATCTTCACACTAGGACCTAAGCTTTAGTGGACTATTTTTGGACTGAAATTTTACATTAATCTAGAATTAGCTCCCTGAGCAATTTAATGTGAACAATTATGTTTTAAATTGCATTTTGTAAAGTGTTAGAATATTTCCCTCCAATTGGCGTTCGATCCATAGGCAATGAAATGAGTCTGGTGTTAATTTCAAAAATTCTACACCTAAGCTGTGCATTAAGAAGTTAATGTCTGTTTATTGCCACACATCACATTGTGTTGTTGGACTTTTAAGTGTCCTTCAGTCTACTAATGAGCACTTGTGGTTTCATAATGAAATGAGTAATATTTCTTCCTTAGAATTTGTGGTAAGTGGGCTTCATAAGTGACCGTGTTTTATACAGGCATGCATGTGTAACAGAAAAATTAAAAGTAAGTACACACTAGATTATTTCGAGAAGCACTAGTAGAGGTCCTACTATGTGCTGGACTCTGAATTGTCAAAGATACAGATATATATACAGATGAAAGAAATGCACCTTATTTTGAGGGAAAACAAGTCAGAAAATCATTTCAATAAAATATAATACATAGGATAGCAACTATTCTTATAAGTATGGATACAGAACCAAGCTAGGTTTCATAAAGGAGTCACAGAGAAGGTGCTAAGTGAAGATGGCTTAGACTAAGAGGAGATCCATGATGATCCTTGCTTTCCTCACACGTGGTAATAAAGTTAAGCAGATAGAAATGATACTACCACCAAGTACCAATGGGCTCTTTTATTCTGTTTACCCAGAGTTTTGTACCCGATGTAAAGGTACAAATGGGTTACTAAAATCCCTTTGGGTAATATATAGCTCTACGTCCCAAATCCATGTGATCTACAGCTTAGGTCTCTGACAAATTTATTCATGAACACCTCCCTGTGAGCTCTCCATAACCCTAAAATGGAAAAGTTATAACAACAACTGGAAAGAGAAAGTATTTTGAAGGGCAGCCTATTTACACTGATTTTCTCTAAACTGAGGATGCCATTGTGATGAGAATTGAGTTAGAGCACGTTTTGTTTGGGATTCTTGTACTTCAGAGGCCACCTAGCCGTTAAAGATTAGAACAAAACATAAAAATTTGCTTTGAAAAGCAGGCTGATGATCAAGCCACAGAAAGTTTGTTTGTAATTACATGGTAGCTATAGGAGAATTACTACTTATATCATCTGGCTTTTATAACCCCAGGGTGGATTCATGAGTTTGATTTTTGTTTATAAACTTATTTTTAGAATCACCAGTATATAATGATATATTGTTTCACATGATGCTTTTAAAAAGCTGATGGAAATTTTTATTCCACAGTACTTAAAACATGCAAAACACAATACTTGTGTATGTCATTTTAATGTAAAAAAGCTTTTTATATTAACAAGATATATATGCTTCCTTGGCAGAAATATTGGAAGTAAATAGTGATACTGGCTTTACTATCACTGGGGTAGTACAGAAAGAATTTTTTCCTTTCTAACACAGAGTTAAAGCTTGTTGAAACTGGAAAAAAGGAACAGAGGAAGGAAGGAAGGAAGGAAGGAAGGAAGGAAGGAAGGAAGGAAGGAAGGAAGGAGGGAAGGAGGAATTTGAAAGCCAAAAATCTATACAGATTAGCTGTTTCCATTGTTGTTTGACCCATTGCTTATTTTATTTTATTTTTTTTGAAGGGGAAAATGCAGCCTTCATATTTCTGGTCTAAAACTTTTAGCTACATGTTATGTTGTCTCTTAGAGTCTCCATCTCCAATTTATACCCTCAGTAAAACTACTTAGTTTAGTTTCTTCTTAGTTTTCATGTGTTTCTTTACTTCCTCTTTCATTCTAACAGTCTTTTTCACACTCCTGTCAAGGTAATCCTCTTAAAGCATAAATCTAAATATATAATACGCTCCTCAAAAACCTTCAGTAATTCTTTATTGCATACCAAATTCAGTGAAGGTTTCTCAATCAAGCCTCCTGGCTCAGCTGTATAAGGCCAACCAAGCTTACTTCCCGCTATATTCTTTCTACCTTGTAACTGCCCTGCTCTCTTACTGGAGGTCCATTTTCCATTGAGCATTGTAATGAGGCTTCCTTAAAGTTAGAAATTTTTAAAGAAGCCACAAATTGTCTGTTTCTTTATTTGTTTGTTTCTCAGTCCTAGCATCACATCATCCTACTAATCTGTTCTTTAAGCAGTTCCCCTATCTCAGCTTCTTATGGGCAGATAGCTCATTCTGCAAACAAAACCAGAACCCCCCCCACCGACCGCCCCCCCGAGACACATCAGTCCGGGTCCCCAGAGCTTTGAGAAAGCAACACAACCTGGACAATGAGAATCCCACTTCTTGTGGGCCCGTATGCTGGCTGAACATGACTATTTCTTACCTTTTCTTCCAAGCGAATGTTAGCTCCTATAAATAGTATCTCTTCTGTGAGTTTGGTGAAAGGGAGATTAGCTCTCCCTAGTTTGGCCAAATTAATTCAATTCATTTTTTTCCCTTTCTTATATCATTTTTCTCATTCCAGAAACAGGTGGGTGACCAAGGCCAAGTTCAACCCTCTGGCCTTGGGCCCTGGTAACTCCAAAGTCCTGCTCTTGAGATTTGTACTGCGCCTTGTGTTCCACCCCCGCAGTGGAACATTCTCCCCACTGTCTCGTCTCTCCACTGAAAAATCTGTCCATTTTCTAGTCTCTGTTCAAATGAGATCTGTTACCCTAAATATTACCCTTCCTCCTCTTATCTGAATTCCCAGGGAACATAGTGCTTTTCTCCTGGCATTTATTTTCATGCATATGTTGATTTTGTCTTTACAATAAGAGAAGACTCTGGTTCCTATTTAAATTATTCACAACTCTCTGGAGGAGGCAGAGAAGAAGCATATAGGTGTTCTGGATATTCTGTAATATCCAGGGTCCTGGGGGAGAAATAACAAGGAAAGGAAGAAAAATAAACGATGTCACTAGGTAATTTGGGAAATGCTGATGCAAGTGGCCAGAGAGAAAAGATTGTTTAAAGGTAAGTTAGTCCAAGGGCCTTAGGAGGGGAAAAGTATATGCCAAGATGGGTATGCTTCCTCACAGGAACAGATTGTTAAATAAGTACTCACGAACTTGTAAGGCTAGCTGAACCATTGGTAGCTTGAAATCAGCCACATTGCAAGTATTTACAGCATGTATATTGGCACACATTATAAACTGGGGCTTGTGTTTTTGCAGAGAGCCAGTGAACCAGGAGACCCTGGTCGGAAGGGCACATGCAAAGTGTGGAGAACTGTAGGTTGTGTAGTGCTCTATTCTGGTTAGCAATCTGTGCTCCACACACAACCTACTGTCCAGATTGTGAGCCTTCTGATGGAGGGGATGGCTCCTTATTCATCTTTTTGAATTTGGCTAGTATTGTCTCTGAGAAAAATGGTTAGGTAACCAACTGAGGCCATCAATTGGAAAAGAATAGAGAAGAGTCACTTCAGACATGAAAGTGTACTCTCGAAGTCTTGCATTTTACTGCATAAGTTTACATTTTCCCCTCTTCACAAAAATAAACCTTTTATTTTATTTTTATTCTATTTTAATAAAAATATAACATGTATCAAATACCATATGTTTGCTGTACGTAATGCTCACATTCATCACAGGGATTTGTACTTGTACATTACACATTGTAATTTTTTTTTTTTTGGTTCCTTTCCGCTCTCCTCCCTTCAACTCCGCTTCTCTTAGCCATTTGCAAAATCTCTATTTCCATTTTTTCTTTCAATTCCTTTTTGTTTCTCTAAGTGTCTTTTCCCTTCATTCCCTCCCCCACCCTCCATCTCTTGTTTCCCTTCCGGTTTGAAAAAGTTCTTCCTACTTCCTAATAGCAACCCTCTACTTTGCTTCTTACTTAGACTTTGGGTTTCTCATACAAGGGAAACAATGCAATAATTAAACTCGTGTGTCTGATTTATTTTACTCAAGATTATCATTTTAAGATGCATCCATTTGCCTAAAAATGCATCAAGTTTATTGTTCTTTGTGGTATGAACACCAATGGAATACTATTATCCGTTTATCTATTCATCTGTTGATGGGCATGTGGGCTGTTACAAGTGGTCAATAAATACATGAAAAAATGTTCAACATTGTTGCCCATTCCAGAAATACACATTAAAACAAGACCAAGTTTCCCTCTCATTCCAGAAAGAATGGTTATCATCAGAAATCAACCAACAACAAATGCTGGTGAGGCTGCAGGGAAAAAGAAACCCTTTTCTTTTATTGGTGGGAATGTAAATTGCTACAACCAGTTTGGAAATCAGTATGAAGATTCCTCAAAAAACTAAAGCTAGACGTTCCATTTGACCCAGCCATTCCCGTTCTATGTATCTTCCCAAAAGAGGAAGTCATCATACCATAGTGATACATACATACCCATGTTTATAGCAGGGAAATAAACATTTCTGGGAATGCCAGAGTTTATAAGCCCACTCTAAAGGAAGTTAAGGAATTTTCTTTAAGTGGAGTTCACACAGTAGTCTTAGTGTTTGCCTACGTTTATTTAGTAATTTTCTAATGATTTTTATTTTATGATTTATTGCATTTTACTTAAAATTCAGAAAAGACCAGTTACCCAAATTAAAAAAAAAAAAAAAAAAAAAAAAAACACTGTGCCACTGAGGAGGGAGCTTTAGAAAAGATAACTTTGAAGAGAATCAAAAGTTATTTTTCTATTTATAGTATTATCCTCATTCCTCTCTCTTTACCAGCTTGAGGGACTAGAATACCCAATTACAATATTTGTTGAATGCATAATACATTATAAAATAATAACCAATATTTACTGAGGATTTGTTTGGTTCCAGGAACTGCTCGACTCATAAGAACCTAAAATCCTATTTTTTATAAAAAGAAAACTAAGGCTAACTGGTTAGGCAACTCTTAAGCAACTTTGTAAGAATGAATGGGCAAATAACTAATATAAATAAATAGGTAAATGAAATTTATTTCTTACCTGTATGAAAGCAGTTAATCTCTTCGTGTTAGGCTTCAAAAGCAGAAAATTAGGTTGACTAGAAATCCAGACAATAGTTTATTGAATTTTCTGATGAAATTTTAAAACTAATGGTTAAAATTAATTTTAAAATAAATTGGTCTTAATTTTCATAAAACAGAGCCGTACTTAATTTTTTTTTTTTTTTTTTTTTTTTTTTGTGGTGCCGGGGATCGAACTCAGGGCCTTGTGCTTGCAAGGCAAGCACTCTAATCACTGAGCTAAATCCCCAGCCCCGTACTTAATTTCATCTTTTAAAATAATACGGATTAAATGTGATTTTTTTTCAGTCACTGGGGAAATGTTTTCTTTTCTCTCTTTTACGTTTATCCTTTTTTAAAAATTTGGGTACCATCTCTAGATTACTATCTAGTTCACTGTAGATGAAGATATATATGGACGTATATTAAAGAAAAAATATTCCAGCTGTGTCTTTTTTTTTGCTGTTTTTGCTTTTTTCTTTTGGAATTCCTAGTGATGTATAAATTCTCCCAATATTTCAACTCATTAGGTCCTAACTAGTCATGTTTTTATATATATTTGATTACTTAACAACATGCTAACTGAGGCTATGGAGTTCCAAGCCTCGTACCAAGAGGCGATATGAGCAGACTCAATCTGGACCTGGCTTAGGGAATAGATCTGAGTTTATCTGACCTTTGTTCTATTCATCTTCAGTCCCAAGCTACCCTTTGAACGACAGCATATTCAGCGAGAACAACTTGTATGTTCATGCATCAGGTATTTCTTTGTTTTCAAAACATAAAAATGAAAGTTGCCCTTGATGTCTCAATTGCTTATTCACCAAATCCTATATACTCGCAATTAAAATATGTTTCTCTTTTATGCCCACGAATAATTCTATTTAGTCTTTAGTAAAGTTAAATGGGTTAGCTATTATTCAACCAGTTATTGAGAAAGTCAAGATTGTTCTTTCTTGATCAAATTCAAAGGTTCTATTGGTGGGAGCTTGTAGACTTGTTTTATACATCCTCTTTCCATCTGTGAAAACATTACCCATCTTGTCCACAGCCTTGTGAGCCACAGCACCTGCTGTATGCGCAGGGGATGGGCAGGAGGTATTTCCCACCTAATCTCAGGTTTGCCTGTATAACTAACTTGGGTAATGATACGTCAGCAGGAAACACTGCATGGCCTTTCTCTAGCCCTCTGACAACAAGTTGGCATGTTCTCAAGAGACGCTATTTGACCCAGAAAAAAGAAAACATTCCAAGCAGAGCTCTTGAGCAGACAGTCACCTGTCTCCAGCCAACATTAACCCATACTGCTCTCACACCTTTGTTGTTGTAAGCCTGAGGATTGAGGGTTTTGTTATGTGAGTGTAAACTAGAAAAGCTGCATGTACACCATGTGACATGCCAAGAAATCCTATGTAAAGTTAACGAAAGAGAATAGATGCTTTCCTTGTCTCCTGTTTTTGTCATCTTTCATACATGCCTGGTCATACTGAACCCTAATTAAAGCCTTTTTTACCCATATAAATTTATATTAAAAAGAATTATATGCAAGCACAAGGCCCTGAGTTCGATCCCCGGCACCACACACACAAAAAAAAAATTATAAGGATGCTTTGTCATCTACTAGTACACATGGGGCATTAACATCGAACTTTGCTTTTGTACTCTTTTGCAAATTGTTTGCAAGTACATTTTATAATAACAGGAGAAAATATTTCACCCTTCTGGGAACAGATGGGATATTTGTAAAGACATGAGAACAGAAGCTTCCTCAAGAGATCTCTTTCCCTTCTGAGGGACTTTAATGTATCCCACCCCAGGAAAACAGAGGTTTCTCCCTTTATTTATCATTTCCAGTAGAGTCCCTTGGTAATATATTGGTTTTAATTTCATGAGTATAGACTTGCTTCTACTGACTCTACATCTAGTTACTGTATCTACTCCCTGAGATATTTGCCCCTTAAGACTATTTTCCTGTTTGGAAATTATAGCTCTAAACTGATTAAGAAAACCACCCTCTCTTTTCTTAAAGATAGGCTTAGTTATTACTTCAGAAACAATGTGATTACACAAGATTAGTTAGATTAATCAATGCTTTACAAGGTTAGTGAGCTCTCCTAAATTAGATAGTGCCTTGGCTACTTCCTCATTCTGAGCACTGCCAGACTAATTCAACTCGTGCTTTCTTTTTTCCTAAGAAAATCCAATTCTTATGACTGTGACCCCCCACAACCTTCCTCCCTCACTTGTAAGTGGGGAGGTTAATATTTTTCATGCTCTTTCCTGAAAGAATTGGTGATATAGTAAATTCTGAAGAAGGAATGGACCTAATTCCTCAGATGTCTCGTCTTTCCTTTAGTCACTTGCGTTTTAACCCATCAGACTCAGTACTATCCAAGCTGAAAGTTCTCAGAGTCAACACCAGGCTGATGGGCAGTGCTGCATCTGGAAGTATATAGTGGGGCATCACTGTGCACACTGTAGCCGTGTTCTATCCTTATGAAGCAAAATTTGATCATTCTTGAATTTAGAAAGCATCAGGGACTACTAGCAAAGTAACAAACAAACTGAAATTCAATTTCATCTTTGGTTTCTACTTCCCTTCTCCAAGTATCTGACCTAAGAATTACTTTCTCCTAAAAGAGTTTTCTCACATGCTTCGCTTTGATTATAACTTGTTTTCTGCCTATAATTGTGATCTGTTTCAAGTAGCCACTTGAGAGGAATTGCTATAACATGTTACATATATCAAAATATATTATTTTTTGATAGAGGATTACTTAATTTTTCAGATGAGGTTTCTGATTTTTTAAAAAGCCATTTATCTTTGATTTTATTTATTCTACCAACTTAGTGACTTATTTTAGGAAAGACCCACAAAGCTGGATTGTGGAGTCAGATTCCTTCCCATATGGTACTAATATATCTCCGTCTTTGCCTTTATGAAACATAGCAACAGATGTCTAACATTTCTGGCTCCTAATAGGCCTCTGATCTCTGGAAGGTCCTTTTTTGGAGTAGGCAATGGTATGTTTTTAAAGCTACAGCTCATTTACAAGATTGTGTTTTGTAAGATGTGTTTTTACTAATGATATAGATGTCATCTGTACGCCAAGATTTTCATTTAGCACATAAGCAAGCAGCGATTGTGCCTGGTATAAAGATGAACATTTGCGTTGTCAATAGCCTAGTGAGGAAAGATCAGTTTTTACTCTATCTGGAAGTAAAATACTGTGATTCATGGACCTGAGTCTTCAACTGATACAGCATATTTTAACTTCCACTAGGACTAAATGTCCTCCTGGCCAGACTTTGTCACGTACATCCTGATAGTTTGCTTTTGTAGTTCTGGTTCAGAATCTGTGAGGAGACGATGGAAGGCTAGAGAGTTCTTGTTTTAGGGAATAAGTACCTTGAAAGAGTCTGATAATGATTTTCCCGTGATCCGTTTCCCAAACTAGCTTTGTATTAAAATATCACAGTAAAAGCAACAATGAAAAATGCTAATTGTATCGGAAATCTTTTTGGTTAATAAATACAATATTTAAATCTGACATCATTTTATTAATATATTCTAAAGGGCCAGGTACAGAGGCAAAATGAACTTGTATTTGAACTGCATCATAGTGGTGCATGAAATATGTTTACCAGTATTGATGTTTTCTAAATGAGAATGAATTGGGAAAAAATTTTAAATAAAATTGACAATTTAATCAAAATCTCCTGTCTCAAAGTACTTTAGAGGACACACTATCTTTGAGAAAAGATGATTTTATAAACTATTTACTCAGTGTTTTTAAATTTTTCAGTTTTACTGAGGTGAGAGAAACATTTAAAATCAACTGCTTTATATTTAGTATTCCAACTTCTGTTTTAAATGAATGATATCCAAGAACGACGACTCTTGGACATTGAGAAAAGATGCGTATGTGTACACATGTCAGCGTGTGAGTTTGTGTGTATTCTTTACCACTTAATTCAAAAAAACAAGAATATTCTGGGAAAGTCAATAAGATTTTTGGGAGGGGGATGTGTGTGGAAAATCATAGGAGTGGGGAGTACAAAGCATTTGGTTATTGTTCAGGAAAATACCTGTTTCATCAAGGATTAAGCAGCTTCAAGCCACAAAAATTACCAGATTCCATCTATTCTAATTTTCAGATCTCCTATCATGAACCAAGATTTTTAAAAAATGAATTAAGAAATAATATTAGTGAGGTAATTGTATCAATCTACTTTACCTTGGTGCAGAAAGCAATAAAATAACCTCACAAAGTTTATATGCTGGTGTGTAAAATTCTATTTGCCTTTATTAACAAGCGCTTAAGGCTAATTTCTCAGCCGCAATCATAATTTCATCCATTCCTCATGCTGAGTTTTCATCAGGGCTGCATTGAGAGGCTAAGAAACTTCATCCTGGAGAAGGCAATAAGGGAGCTGTTCTTTTGATTGTTTTTGACTGAGTGGCTTAATTAAGTCACCCCAAAAAAGTATATTTTAACAACCTTTGTCACTACTGAATGAAAAGGATTTATATTCTTCTATAAAGAGCATTCTTCAGCATCAAACATCTGTTCTCAAACTTATAGCAATATTCTCACTGAATTGCATGAACAAATTTTATTAGCATCAACTTCTGGGAATGGTTTCTAGCTGATTGACCTGGGGACCTTATCTTCAAATATTGGCATTGTATGGATTAACCCAAATCCAGGAGAATGTCAGATACTAAGGCACATAATTGCAGGTTAATTGGAAGATAAAGATGCATTAATCCAATGTTGAACACAGGGAAGTATTGATGGCATTAACTTATTAGCTTGGCTAGGGGAAATAATCTTATTATCATAAGGAGGACTAAATAGCATTGTCTTTGTGTGACTCTTTCTTGAATTTTCTATAATAACCACTTTAAAACTCTGACCTTAACTAGTTTTTTTTTTTAATTTCCTTGTTGATTTTTTTTCTGTTGCCCCCAGTCACACAGTAATAAGCTGTATGAATAAAAGAGATCTCAGGTAAATTAGAATTTTTTTTTAATTTTCAGGGAAATGTAATTGTGGTGCTTGTACAATGTATGAGTTCCCTTTCTCATCCATATGCAAGGAACATACTACACATTCTAAGAATGATATTTTGGGTGTGTTCACATATTGTTGGCTTGTAAATGACAAAAAGATTCTGGTTTGGGGAAATGGGAAGAGACATGAAGACAAAACAGAATCTCTTGAAATCCCAGGAAGATGTTCATTGTTTTAAATTTCATGGTAGGTTATTGATGCTGTAGTTTCAGACACTTTTTTAAAAATGTCCTACCCTGTTCACATTTCTGTAAGGGTATGGGAGTGGGGCAAAGGGAGAATAAAGAAAATTTTTTCTTCTTTTCCTAAGCATCTAGTAAATATTAGTCACTTTATGACTTTGCCAAAATGAGAGTGTTATTAAATGTATTTTCAGATAAAGAAAATGGACTTGAAAGAAGTCATGTAACTTGATCATGGTCATACAACTATAAGGACATTCCACTTAGGCTTTCATAATTTGAAAATTTGTGATTCCATTTGTTATATTGTGAATTTATGCGTGAGACATACTTACGTGCTCAAGACACAATCATGTACAAATTCCTCTCTCTGTCAGCTCTGTCTCATTCTTCACCATCAGTGGCCTTCTCTATGGGGACATAAATGACAAATAAGCCCCCATGGTAATGACTGAAAGTCAAAAAGGCAATTCTTTCTCAGTTTCTATTGATTTTCCTGATGCTATGGCTCTGACGTGAACTAGTGATGTGGTAGACAAATACAGTTAAGTTCCCTACATCTCATTTCTTACAAAATGTGTGCAGGATGATGGGGAATTGGGCAATGGGAGTTCCTGCCACCAGTGAAAAGCACTAGGGATTGGAAGGATTCGTTTCCGTACAGAAATAAACCAACCGAACTACTTCCCAGCTGATTCTGAGCCGTCAATGATTGTTAGAGTCATTAAGAAGGATGATCTCCTTGGTCATCTCCATCTCTCTGTGCTAAACTCACAATTCTGCTTTTCACTTTGGCAATAAAACTGTTTCTACCAGGGCAACCACAGCTGTTCAGCTTTAACTTCTGCCAAATTCAGACCCACGGTAATACCCTGTTGGTACGAAATGGACGGAGTTACCATGGGAAAATTTTGGATTTCTATCTCAAAGTACAAAGTTTGTGTAGCTAAACCCTTTCTGGGATGCTGAAACCATGACGTGCTTCAACTGTACTACATTTATCCTTTTCTGATGTGCCTCCTTCATTTTTGACACATCTCACTACATTTCACGCTCATTTTTACACGCTAAGAATTAGAACCAACCATTTTCCTAAGAATATTCTCTTTCTCTTTTTTGGAGAATAATATTCTGAAAACAAGATTTTGGCACCAGGCTTGCTCATTGCAACTAATAGCTGCTAGTTCTTTCAGGAAACAGAACCAAGAAATACACGTGTGTGTGCATATGTACCTAACCCACCTATGCAATTCTGTGTGTGGAGGTATATCTACCTACAAACATCTCCATCTATTTCTGTTTCAATCTACTTATATATTGGGAAGATAAATGTATGTTGATAAATAGACATAGATGTGTGTTAGTGGGTACACATGCACATATATATGTATATGGTCTTGTGTTTATATGTACAAATGTTTCTTATATACATACATTTTATATAAATATAACTATGTATACACATGTGTGTATATAGTCTTAAGATATTTCTCATAACTCTGATTCTAGTCTAATTTTACACAGAGTTCATTCTAACCTTCTCCTCTCCCATATTTGTAATTTCCTTTCAGTCTATGGTAATTCTGTCTTTCATTATCCACAATATATTTACTTATTTTACTAAATCCTAGATTACATAGAAAGTAATTTCAAAATTGCTTACTTATATCTCTGTGAGGGAAAAGAAAACTGCAGAGTTAAAATTGTTAACAATTCTTTTTGTCTTTAACTTGAGGGTATTTCATCCAAATACACTCGCATTAGTCACCCTTCTCCATCTCTCTGTGCTTATGCTGTGCAGCTGATGTTGAGTTTGGCTCATTTGATTTTGTTTATCTTGTATTTTAAGGATTCGTGCCCACATCCTTTTACTACATTTCTCGTTGATTACATTTTCAACATTGTTCCAGAAGCCAGAACTATACAAAAAGTATAATCGAAGAAATATCTCTCATCTTTCCTCAGTTTCTTTCATGCCAACACTACCCATTCCCACCTACCACACATAGGTATAATATAATGCTACTTTTTATTTCACTCTTCCTTTTTGCACATATGAGCAGATACAGGCATATTTTCTTATTTCACCTACTTTCTCACATAACTTCTTTCTTTTTTGTTTTCTCATAAGGTCAAGTAATATATAGCGATTACTCATTCTGTTGTATAGGTGCATAGTACTTTGTTAAAAGACTGGCAATAACTTATTCTACCATTATTCTGTGTATAGACATTCACTTTGTTTATAATATTTACTATTGCATATTTTTGAACATCAGATAACTGCAAATGCATATTTACCTTGTATACTTAGAACACTCATATTATGTAACCTTTTGTGATTTACTGTTACACAACATTGTTCTGTTGAGTCACTTAGCTGCTAAACTTTCTCTTCTGTAAAGTTTCCCACTGTGTAATATAACATGGTATTTGGGCCGTTTTTCAGCTTGCTTTCTGCTATACATAGTACTTCCATGAACATCTCTTACACTTGTATCTTGCCGATGGATACGCACAAAACTTTCTGGATATATAACTAGGAATCCAATTTCCGAGTCAGAGGTGAGGAACATTTTCAAGTCTAGCACACAATGTCAAATTACTCTCAAAAATGGTTGTATCCATTTATACTTCCATCAGGAGAAGGTAAAATTTTCTTTCAATCACAAAGCAATCTTTCCTAACACTAAACAAATACTTGTTAATCTGAACAAGTGGTTGTGATGAATATGCTTCTAGTGACTTAGGAAGTATACTGCCATCTTGTCTTTCTTCTTGAGGGAAGTGTCTCATCAAATTATTTGTTAATTTTCATAGAATTTACCTTTTGTTAATGATTAATTAGAAATCTTTAAATGTTCTGGTTTCTACTTATTGGATTGTTATCATGCTGCAAATAGTGGCTGCAAGTCTTTTTAGCAGCTTCTACAGTTCGAATGTGCCCCCTGAAGGCTCTGGTGTTGGCAGCGTAGGCCTGGGCATGTGTCGAGAGGTGAGTGCTTGAGAGGTGTTTAGGTCCTGAGGGCCCTGCCCCAGTGAGCGGAGGCCTGTCCTTATCATGGGACAGACTCGTCAGCGAGAAAGTCGATTTGTAAACAGGATGTTTAGCTCTCTCATGTTCCTATTTCCTGCTTTTCTGCTTTCTCCATGGGATGGCACAGTAAGAGAGAAGAGCTGCTCCAGATGTAGCTCCTTGACCTTGGACTTTGCAGCTTCAGTACTGTAAGAAAAATTCTGTTCTTATGAATTACTCAGTCTCAGGTGTTCTATTTTAGTGGTACAAAATAGACTCAGATAATGACATTTGATGACCTGGATACTCTCAATCTTCATATTATTGAAAATATCATGAAAATATTATTGAAAATATAATTTTCCTTTGATTTAGCATTTTCTTGCATTTGTTTAATATATATTTCCCTGCTCTGATGAAATAAACACATTCTTTCTTATTGGTCTCTCAGTTCCTCCGAGCTTTGCCTTCAGAATTTAATCTTTAATCTGCCTGGAGTTGATTCTCTAGTTTTAGGGCAATATGGCCATCAAATTTCATTTTTTTGTATGAATAACTAATAACACCAATATTATTTCCTTAATGTCCATAATCCTCCACATATCCTCAACGCCAATTCTGCCAGACATCAAATGTATACATCTCTATCCTATTTCCTGATTTTTCTATTTTGTTTCATTGGTATATCTCTGAAAAAGTATCTCATTGTCTTATATGCTATATTCTTTCTCTAGGGTTGGATATCTGCTAAGACAGAGTTCCCTATCAAGTCTTGTTCTTTAGGAGTAACTTTTGTCCTTTTACTTTTTCTCATAAATTTTAGATCAGTTTCAAGCATTTCCAAGTCTTACTCATCTTACTTATCCATCCTGCTGACCCTGTCTCTCTCCCCCTCTTCCTCTTCTACACACACACACACACACACACACTCAAAACCTCCACACATGCAAACGCCCTATTGGCCTTTTCATTGGGATTAAACTGAATCTTTAGATCAATTTGCAAAGAACTGACAACTTCCCAGTACTAAGTGTTATAATTTCAGGAAATGATATCTATTTATACTTTAAGTACTCCTTTCAATAATGTTTATAATTTTTCCATAGATAGCTTGCACCTGCTTTGAAGTATTCTTTCTTTTTTAATTATTTCATTTTTATGCTATTATGCATAATTTTTATTTAGTGAGTTTCATTTTTAACTATTTACAATTTACATACAGTACTGAAATTAATTTATCATCCAGAAAATTTGCTACATATGCTTTTTAATTCTGAGAAATTGTGCGTGGGTTTCTTTGTGATTTCTTTGTTGATAATTACATTAGCTGTGAATAATATAAGTTTCCTCCCTTTTGCGTATTTATGTCTTTCATACATTTTTCTTTATTTTTGTATTGGTCAAGAACCCAAGAATTATGTTCAACAGGAGAGGAGACATCTAGTACTCTTCTATTATTTCATGTATTAAAAGGAATTATTTAACAGTGAAAGCAATACTCTGCTAAATTTTAAAAATAACTTTTATCAAATTCTTTGGATGCTATAAATTGAAATTGTCTCTCCTTTTAATCTTCGTGTAGTGAATTATTTTAATTGGTTTTATTATGCTAAACTTATGATCTGAGATACATCCATTACCATGATCATTGCAGTTTATGTCTGGATGTCCTCAAAAGCCTGGTGCACTCATAGGTGGAGCTTTGGAAGGTGATTGGATTGTGGGGCTTCTAGCTGATTTGCTGTTAGGAGGTGGGGTCTGGCCAAAGAGGTTGGTCCCTGCAGGCGTGGTCTGGAAGGGTTTATCTTCTTTCCAGGCTCCTATCTTCATGCTTTCTTCTTCCCTGTTCCCACACCATGATCAGCTTTCTTCTGCCATGCTACTCTGCCATGCTGTACTGTCTCAGAGCCAGTCAACTACTGACTGAAGCGTAAGCCGAAGCAGCCTCTTCCTCCATAAGTTGTGCGTGTTGGTACTGTGTCTCAGGGAAGAAAGGTAACTATGACAATGATGCATTTCTACATGGGAAAATTTGTGTGTGATAGGGTTATACATAGAATATTAGTGTGATTACATAGAAATATCTTGAAGAAAAACTCTAAAATCATGTTTAATTTAGTTCATAATACATAATTTTAAATGCCTGCATAATTAAATGTATAAAAAATATGAAGTCTTCTAGAGGCATTTTCTTAGCCAAACTTTAACAGTGGTACTTTGAGATAATTATTGGGATACTTGTTTTATAGGTTAAAAGGGTTAGCAGTACTTGTGAAATTAGTAGCTCTGAAGTCAAACTTATATTTAATAACTAAAAATAGGAGTTTTGGGGTAAGATTTATCCAAGTTTGAATTTGAAATTTAAAAATTCTACCAGAAAATATTTTATTTGAAAATTTTGTTATTAGTACATACTCATTGCCATACTTAGTGATGATATTCATCATGGGGAGTGAGTACATATGTAAAACATATTTTAATTCTTTTTTATTTTCCCTTCCTTCCTCTTTCTTCCCTCTCCCTTGTCTCCATCTCTAGGTCTCATTCTCATCTGCAGAAGATCTATCTCCACAATTCCTTTTTATACATCTTTTATTTTGCTCTTTATGTTATTTATGATTCGGGTTTCTCGCACAAGAGAAACCATGCAGTATTTAAACTTGTGTGTCTGGTTTATTTCACTTAATATTATGGCCTCAAGCTACATCCATTTTCCGATAAATGACTCATAATTTATCCTTCTTTATGGCAAAGTAGTACTCTAATGTATATAAATACATTTTCTTTAACCATTCACCTGTTGATGGATATACAGGCTGCTTCCAAGACTTAGCTATTTTGAATTGTGCTGCTATGAACTTGAGAATGCACATACCATTATAATATAATGACTTTAACTCTTTCAGGAAGATACCTGGAAAAGAATTTGCTGGTTTGAATGGAATTTCTATTTTTAGTTTTTTGAAGATTCTCCATACTTATTTTCATAGAGGTTGCACTAGTTTACGTCCTCACCAATAGTGTGGAAGGGTTCCTTTTCCCCCTGCTGCCTCAGGAGCATTTGTTGTTGTTTGATTTTTTGACAGTAGCCATTCTTTCAGGAGTAACATAGAATCTCAGTGTTTTAATTTGCATTTCTCTAATGGCCAGAAATGTTGAACATTTTTTCATGTTTTTATTGGCCATTCATACTTCTTCTGAGAAATGCCTATTCATTTCAGTTGCCTCATTTTTTTAGGGTCTTTTATTTTGAAGAGAGTCTTTTTTTAGTTCTTTATATATGTTAGCTATCAGTCCTCTGTCCAAGAAGTAGTTGGCAATTTATTTCCTATTGTATTGAGGGGGGACACAGAAAAAAGAAAGCAACCAATAAAGAGTGTATCATCCACTGGGTTAGCAATGTGACGCTAGAAGTTAATCTGCCTAGGGACTCTCTTGAATCCACAGTAGAACAGAGTTTGCAGATGCACCCAACTGAAGAGCAAGGAAATGTTTATGCTCCAATTTCCTTGTGTCAGTGTGACATCACTCCCATTTCTCCATCACTTTTAGCGTGCCAGACTAGCAGGCGCAGCAGGCTTCAGTGGCCATAGGAAAACAAAGAAATGCAGGTGTTCTAAGCCAGATAAAGAATATGCATGGAAGTGAGAGCAAAGAGATCAGGGCAGTAACTAAGAGTATCTAAGTGAAAGCACTGGATGTTTTCATGTTTTTGAGATTTAGCTTATGAAGGAAATTTCACTTGTTTCTTTGTTCTTTCCCTTGATATATGCTTCGGATATTTTTTTATGCGGCCTTAAGGTCACCAGTCCAGGACCAAGAGCGTAGAGTGACCTTTGGGGGATGCTGGCCCTTGGTAATATTGGAGATAATGATGAACCAGTCAGTGCACTGCTAGGCAACTTTGACCACTTCCCTGTTGCAAGACCATTCTTTTCACAGGCTGCCACTTGTTAAAAGCCTTAGCCCGAGGGCACTATTCAGCAACTTTTTTCAATCCAATTTCATAATCTAGAGAGTCTGGGCTTTAAGCAGCTTTCTTGACCATGCAGAATACTACATTCTGCTCACTGGCACTTGCTATATAATGAGGACCATGGCAAGCTTGTAGGTTCTAACCCTTTAAGTGCTTAATAGTTCTTTCAATTTCCACTTTACATTTTTCTATTTTACTATTTAGCTTTATGTATTTTGTCTTCCACTTTTGTGTTTTTTCCATCATCACTATGTGTTTGGGCAGAGGAAATATGACTAAGTATAGTGTACTGTGGTATGCTGTCTGGGCATTCATTACCTTTTTATTTTAAATAAAATCATAGACCTCAGGATTTTTAAATTATTTACTTTCAAATCTCATTTAAATGAAAAGAATGGTGCCTCATGGAAAACTGTAGTGCAATACTAGTGAAAACTTTTTTACTGTTTCTCTTATGTGTGTTGTTTTGAACTAATTTTTCCATCTGTAACTCTTTGGGGAGGGGAAAATCTGCTTCTTTTGTATCCTACAAACACTAAGTTGCATTAAAAGGTTCTCAGTGTGAAATTTTAAAAATGCATTTAGAGAAAGCCTTAAGTCTAACCTTTCTTTGGTCTAAATATGCTAGCCTAAAGGTAACTCAAAACTCTCAATAGTCACTGTTGGTTTGGAAATTCTAAAAATACCTTGTGTAGCAAAAGGTGAATGAGATTATTAAAAAATTGAGAATGAAATATCCAAGGATGGAGAATTAAGAATTGCAGAGGATAATTCTAAGGAATTTTGTCATTTTCCACAATTATATCAACAACTGGAGTAAAAACACAGGGAGCCCATCTTCTGTCCTTATTCCAGCCCTGCCCACACCTTCCAACTCTCGCTCCAGCCTGTTCAGAGAGGACAGCCATTCCCCGGCCTCAGATGGAATGGGAGTCCATCAGGATTTCCGAGTCATCAATACATGGATAAAGGACAAAATCTACACGAATCATCAAAGAATGAGGATAACAACTATAAGAACATAAGAACACAATATTCTGGGCAAAGGCAATTCTGGAACAGGTCCATCTCATGAAGGGACCCAGTTAAATGTTAAAATTCATTTCCTCCTACTTTCTCCATTTTTACTTACATGCACCAAGGTAACTACAATAAATAGATGTTCTCATACGGAGAAATCCTCTCCGCATATGCCTAACAAGAGAAAACAAACACTGACTCATGGAGCGGAGAACAGCTGCTACTTCTGCTTGCCGAACATTTTCACATTGCACAGGACAAAGGTCTGTGTCGCCAGATTCATTAGGCAATAGTAGAAGCTCCTTCCAGTGGGAAATTCCCAAATCCCTGTTTTTAGACAAATTTTGAAAAATAATAATGAGACCTAGATCATCTTCCTGCAGACTGAGATGGAACAAGTGAGTACTGTTGAACTCCCCCTGTGTCAGTGTGTTAGGATCTTATATATAAAATTGAGTTAAGCATTACTCGTAAGATACCAGACAATATTATTTATAGTTTAAAAAATCGAGATTCTGAGAGTCGGAGTAGCTAAGCCAGGATTCAAACCATTTGCGTCTCTTCCAAAACGTACACTCTTCTATGGCAGCATGGTGTTAGTCTCTTTGCAAGATTGTATGAAGACTGAAAGGGTACATGCATATCTCCCAGCACATACTAACATGCAATAAACAAATATTTATTCTTTACTGTGCAATTATTATTACAGTTATCCCACATGGCCTCTAAGCATGTTAGCCTAGGTCTTGCACTATCATTATAGAAGTCATTTTATGCAATGCTTTTAAGAGAGAACCAAATTATCTGCAATTTCAGAAAAGGTGTCCCTGCAGAAAATCAAGAAACCCTCGGCCCATTCATTGAAGATGAACACAATGAGGATTTCAAACTGTGGATGGGTCTTCTGGTTACATTTTGTTTGTTTGCAATATTGGGAATTGAACTCAGGAAGCACCAAACTTTGTTCCTAGACTCACTCCCACACATGTATTTTTTAAATGTTTTCTAAATTTTGAGTTAGGGTCCAGTTATGATGCCCAGGCTGGCCTAGAACTTGCAGTATTTCTGCCTCAGCCTGTTGAGCAGCTGAGTTTATAGGCGTGCACCACCACACCAGGCTCCTGGCCAAATTTTGGCCTGTTCAGATTTATTCAATGTTGGGGAAGTACCAGGGAGAAACAAGAGTAAGAAGACTCAGTCAGCTCATTGGGAGACGAGATGCCAATGAATTACTATGCTGTAGTAGTTATCTGCTGTAGACTAGTTATCTGCTTACAACTCCCTGGAGTTTTCTGGATAAAGAGACAAGAGGGGACGGAAAAGTGCGGTTGGGATTTTCTCTGATGTAAAGCTCTTGGAAAAGGGTTCACTGAAGGAGGCAGGAGTCACTGCTGGGTAAAGGAACTTCTCCCTCTTTGGCAGCATTCTTCATCTGTGCCCCGGCTATTCCAGCAGCTTGTCACTCACCACAGAATATTTTGTTTTCACTTTAACTTTGTGTGCTTTTACAGAACATTCTTTTTTTTTTTCTTATAGAAACCAGAGGCCCTACTTGCTTAGTAGACCCAATGAAATGGCTACATTTTAATTAAATTTACACAGCTTTTATTACACCAGTGGGTAGCCTTCCCTACCACCCGAGAAAACCCCAGAGCCATCAGATCTACTTCACATGTAATTAATCTCTAATGCTCGATTTTGTAAGATACATAATAATGCTGCCTGGATAGAAATAAGAGCTTCAGAGAAGACTCATATTAAAGATGAAGACAGAAGCTTTAGGAAGAATTGGCTTTCAAGAGAGCAACTAAATGTGAACTTTATTAAAAGGAAAAGAAATAATGGGAATATCTTGTATTAAATGAAAATGCTTGACATCCTCAATTTTTCAGCTTATTTTATTTAGCCCCACACAAATGTTTCAGGGTTTTTTTTTTTTTTTAAATGTATACCATGTGTTATGTTAGATGGGTAGCCTCATAGATTTTCATATTTGGGCAAGGAAAAATTTTGTTGTATTCAGAAATTGAAAAAAATAAAAGGAGAGGAAAAAAAACCTTCTCACTGTGACTAAACCTTTCTATAGATTTTAAATCATTTTCCCTGCAAATTTTTTAGGACATTAGTTTCAGTGAAGTGTTTTTAATTTTAAATCTACCAGACACATTAAAACTGACACAGTAACATATAATACACTTTGTAGTTTTCTTTGTGCCTAAAATTGCATCATCCCACTGAGCCTTGCACACAGTGGGAGGAGAGGAGGAAAACATTTTTATCCCTGTTCACACATTATGAAAGGAAGAGCTGCAGAAATCATGTTGTGTGTCCAGAGTCAACCAGGTAGCTAATGCAAACTATGATTTCTCATTCACAATCCAGTGCTTTTCCAGTCTACCATACTGATCATACTGTCATTTCTAGACCTTCCAAAAACTTCATCCCAGTATATACCTCATCTGAAGTTAAAGTCATTATGATGACTCACTAAGCTTCAGAGAAAAGGAGAAAAGTCACCTCTGAGAGATTATTCCGTTATTCTCTTAAAATGTTTTAGGTATAATTATACAGCGAAAAGTTCCTCCAGTTATAACCAATTAGCTTTTATGACAAAAGACAAAACATACAAAAAAATACACTTCCATAACAAAAGACCTACTCTTCTCTAGCCCCTTTTCCCAGATTTACTCTCTCTTGGACTTTTCACATAATAGCATCTCTATCCATGTTGTAAACCTAGCTAGAAACATTGGCATCATTCTTGAATCTCTCCTCTTACTCATGAAATCTAATTTGGTTCACAAACAGAAGTGTTTGGCAAAATTTTGTTTTTGTTTGTGAACTCTGCAACCACGGCCATCTTTCCCCCATAAACAGGAAGATGGCCATCTTTTCCAGAATCATAGAACAAATGAAGTTTGTGAACCAAGTTACCAATGTAGCAAGTTATTTTGATTGTTAGAGACCAGGCTGCAGAGAGCCGTGACTCCAGGAATTGTACACCCTGCTGACTCGGCAAACTAGGTCAGCTAAGGAGAAGGCATCCTGCACACAGGGACTCTTCTGTGTATTGTTCCAGGAGTTATTGGTTTCTTGCAGACTGTGTTGAAACTATGTTCCTCACTTACTAGAAGACACGTGCTATACTTAAAAGTTTCTTATTAACTAGGAGGTTACATGTTGTTTTTGAACTTACTGATACTTAGAGATAGCTTAACATACTTACTCAGAAATTAATGATCAGCCTACATGTATTCCTGAAATTGTACTTGCGTCACACTGCTAATAAAATTACAGAGTAGTTGGGACCTGATATCTAAGTTCCTTCTCAGATCCCCTGAGTCCTTCAATGGGCCTCTCCCTCTGATCTTCCCCTCAATTGCTCAGCAGCATTTGATATTCAAAATAAATTTTATCCCAACTATTAGCTCTGTTCATTGCTACTATCTTGCTCGGATTTAAATTCTTATCTCTTTTCTGAACGACACCCATAAACCATAAATCTAATTTCTCTTTATCCTCCTCACTGTGACTAGAATTACTGTTCAAAATATTTGGTTCAGTAATGATTCTTCCCCACTTAAAAGCAACTTTCTTGATTTCCCCCTGTTTGTGGGATAATATCCAACCATATTAATATATCAGGCACAACTTTTTGTCTGAATTCAATACTTCTTTCTACACTTTTCTCCCAGCCATCCATTCTACAGTGGACAACTCACCAACTCATGATTCTATAAATGACTTATGAATGTCCAAACCTTTGTGCATTTGCTTACAGGCTGCACCTTGAGCCAGTAAGACCAGACTCATCTGTAACAGTCCTAATCATTCTTTCACCCTCAGTTGAAATGATATTTTCCCTGATTGCCATTTCCCTCCAAAGAATTCTCATCCTCTTCTCTGTTTTCCATCATACTAGACATTCCTTTATTGCTAACTTTTCAAACTGTGTCTTCATTAGTCATTTTGTAGCTGTTGCTTTGGGAGCAAAGTTAAACAGGCTTTATGGGAAGGGTTGAGGCCTCGCAAATTAACCCAAACTTATTTGATTAGATATGACTGAAATGAAGACTCCTATGATCTGTCCTCTGAATTAGTAACATGTAGACTTCTTTCCATATCTGTCAAAAAATATGTTTCAAGTGAGTACAAACACTCAGCACCAGTTCTCACTAAGTCCAGCATAGTTTAGCTATTGGAACCTTGTCAACACTCACAGAGTAGATATAAGCCCAGTGGCAGAATTCGTGTACTTGGTAGACCCATTCTGAACTGCCTGCTTTCCAAATGTTTTAAGGGCAGGTGTACATGTGTGTATTACATATTGGCCTTGAGATTATCCAGCTACTCTGATTTTTTTTTTCCCTTTAACTGGCATCTGAACATATGAATATTCACACCAACACTTATGAATAATAGAACACAGAAAAGAACCACTCTGGTCTCCTCTGTTTCTGCTGTTTCTAGGTACAGTCACTGCTACAGTGACCAGCTCTAAACAGGCTCAAATTCCCTTGGAAGCCATCTGTGTGTATGAAAGGAAAAATTCTCTGCATCATTCAAAGTCTTTGCAATATAGATTGATTTTATAGCCCAGAATATGGTCAGTTTGGGTAAATAATACATGTGTACTCGAAAAGAATATATATTCTGCCATTGATCAGGAATGTGTCCCATATATGTCAATGAGGAAATTTTATCTTTATTGTTATTCTATATTATATATTCATGTGAATTATTTGTCCACTTGTTTCATCAGCTCAAATTCTAAATTTGAAGTTTTTATTTTTCCCAGTATTTTGCAGATACCATCTATTGTCTTCTGGGCTTCATAATTTAATTGAGAAATTGACTTTAGGTGGAGAAATATTCTTTCCTTATTGAAAGCATTTTGCATGTTTTCCTTTAACTGCTTTGATTTTCACAAGTTCTGCTTTAATACATATATGTGTAATTTTTCTATGTGTTTTACACTTCTTGAATCCTCGGCTTGGTGCTTTTTGTTAATTTCAAAAATTTCTTGGCCGTTATCTCTCCTAAAATTGCTTCTGCCCATTCCTTTTGTCTTATGTGCAGTTATAGTCCTATATTTCAAAGCTATTGTTGAGTATAAGTCAGACCTTTCTAAAAAGTGATCCAACTGTCTCCACTGCCATTTTCTTGCCTCCCTTTTTGTTATCAGTGAATCAGTATAATAGTTTATATTCCCTTTTCTTTGTCCAATCTGGTATTAAACTCACATACTAAGACTTTCATCTTAGTAATGGTAATTTTCAGGATTTTCAATAAATTGTAGCTATCTGATGAAATTCCTTCTTACTTCACACGTATTCTTGAACATATTCATCATTTATATACCAGGTCTCCTTTGCTGGGTCCTGAACTAACAATTTTCTCTTCAAACCCTGAGATCTACCAAAAGTTCTGTTAACTTTCTCATCATCTCTTTTACCCCACAATTTAAGATTTATCAAGTTCTTCAAAAGGGAAACTGACATTGAGTGTGAGGGTCACCTGTTTCCACCTCTCTCCAGATCTTGGTATCTCAAATCCTGGTTATCTCAAACAGTCTAAACTCTAATTTTCATCTCCTCAGTACTCTGACATCATCAAAAATTTGCTCAGACTTCACTCCTTAGCTGCTGTTCTTGGCTGACTTGGCCTTTGACCTTGACCTACTTGAGGATTGTCTTATGACCCAAGAGAAATAGAAGTAAGCATATAGGCGGGACCATCTCAGTGAATTTCTCTTTCGTTTTTTTCAGAATTTTGGTCCTTCAAGGTACGAGCTTCTCAAATAATTCTTGGATGACTATAAATTAATTATTTTCACAGTTTATCCAGATGTTGCTGTTATTAGGCAGAGTAGAACTATAATAACTTCATACATCATAGGTTTTTGGACTGTTTCTTTCCACCATGAAATAAAAACCTGTGGTTTTGAAAGGAAAATATAAGCATGGAGACTCACATAAAGCAAATTTACTGTGTATTCCACTACCTACTGGTACTGTTTCTAAATATATAAAGCGTATTGAAATTAATCTTTGTCCTGAAAGACTTCTCAGTATATTTAGGTGTGAAGAAAACAAACATACAGTAGGTACATTGTCTTAAATGCTATTATAGATATGTGCATAGGATTCTCCTATAAATGGAGGAGAAGGAGATTCATTTAGTCAGCCAGTGGGGAGGGAAACGAAACTAGTCCCATCGAAGTAGCACATTCTGATTTCCTCCATTTAAAAAGTTCCAGCACCATCAGGATCAAAGAGTACATCTCCCCAATTAACAGAGAGATAGGTCAAAATACTTTCAGCTCTTTATTGCCCACTGCATATTAGTTACAACAAATGTTGTGGAAAAAGATTGAATGTTACATATCAAGGAAGACTTTCTTGCCTTTTGGGTTTCAGGGTATAATTGGCCCAAAGTCCAGAGAATTCCATAGCCTATGATGTCTGCTAATCATGAAATTTATAATTCAGGGGTCTCTAGGGCTTCTGCCTCCTACAACCTTCAGTTTTACTCCAAATATGATATTTTAGTTTGGAATCTTTGTTTTAAGTAATAAAAGCCCCTCAAACAATAAGAGGCTACATTAAAAGGGCTTTACTGACTAACTTAACCGGAAAATGAAGTTGAAAGGTAAGAATTGGTCAGTTTTAATGTCACAACTTTGTCATGTCCATGATCTACTGTTCACATCATCCATCTGGTCCCTCCTAGTCAGAAAGTGCAAACAAGGCTACCTTCTTCTTCATTGAAAGCCATATATAGAGAGTTTTCTTCTCGAATTTTTGGCAAAATTCCTAAATTTCATCCTGATTGTACCAGCTAAGTTACATGAATATGGACAGGAAACAGTGAAGATGATGGGAAAATGGGATTTAGTGGGGATGGAGTCATCTTTCCTCCAGTGAAAGCACGATCGAGGGAGTGAGCATCTGAGTGTAACTCGAGGCACCACCAAGAAAGAATGCTTCGTACACAGCCATAAAAGTCTACCACACCCACCCAGACATGACAGTCACTTCCCATTAGAGTTCCTTGGAAAGAATCTCCCCACGTAAAATTAATGAAAAATGTAGATGCTACCAAAAATTATCTAACCAATCCAGAGATAGGAGTGTTGTATACATATTCCAATGTATGTCTGACAGGAAAATTTCATCTTAGCTATGTCTGCCATCCTTTCCCAATTTTCTTTTCAACTGCTCCTTATCTGGTATTACATTACTCAGACTCCTTCCAGAGCAAATGGTAAGGGTCCTAATGTGAGTGTGCAGTGGATTCTTATTTTAGAAATTAATTAACCAATTAAAATTATTTTTACCTGATACATAAAAACATAAAAATTGCACATACTAATGGTGTAACATGATGGTTTTTTGTTTTTGTTTTTGTTTTTGTTTGTAGTGCCGGGGATCGAACTCAAGCCCTTGTGCTTACAAGGCAAGCACTCTCATCACTGAGCTAAATCCCCAGCCCCTGTAGCATGATGTTTTGAATCATGTATATATTGTATTGTGCTTAAATTAGGTTAAAGATATCTATATCCTCAAACATTTATCATTTCTTTATGGTAAAATTTTAAATAGTCTTCCATCTAGCTGTTTTTTTGTTTTATTTTGTTTTGCTTTGCTTTGTTTTGCTTTGCTTTGTTTTGTTTTGTGGTTCTGGAGATTGAACCTTTGCACTGAGCTACATCCTTTGTCCTTTTTTATATTTTTATTTTTTGAGACAGTCTTGCTAAATTGCTAAGTTGCCCAGGCTGGACTTGAACATGTAATTCCCCTGCCTCAGCCTCCCAGAGTGCTGGGATTACAGCTGTGCATCACCACACCTGGCTCTTCTAGCTTTTTGGAATGTACAATACACTACTATCCATAGTCACACTACCATGAAATAGCACAAGAGAACTTCTCGCTCCTATCTAACTGTAACTTAGTAAACACTGATCAATCTTTTCCTACCTCCTTGCCCCCACCATTGTTCCCAGCCTCTGATTCTACTCTGGACTTCCACGAGATTAACAGTTTTAGATTCCACGTTTGAGTGATAGCATGTGGTAATTGTCTTTTTGTTCCTGATTTATTTCACTCACCATAATGGCCTCCAGTTCAATCCATGTTGCAGATGGCAGAATTTCACTCTTTCTATGGCTGAGTAGTATTGCTTTGGGTATATGTACCACCTTTTCTTTATCCAGTTATCAGTTGTTGGACATTTAGATTGTTTCTCAGCTCTTGGATATTGTGAATATTGCTGCAAAAGCTTGGAATAAATTTAACCAAAGAAATAAAAAGTCTCTATGAAGATGTTATAAAACACTGATGAAAGAAATTGAAGAGGACATATCAAAAAATTGGAGTGACATCCTGGGTTTATGTATTAAAAGAATCAATAATGTTAAAATATCCATATTACCCAAAGCAATCTACAGAAGCGTACAATCCCCACCAGGATACCAATGAAATTATTCAAATAACTATAAAAACAATCATAAAATTTATATGAAATCATAAAAAATCCAGAGGAGCCAAAGCCATCTTGAACATAGAGAACCAATCAGGAAGCATTATACTACCTAACTTCAGAATATACTCCAAAGATGTGGCAATCAAACAATGAGGTATTGGCATAAATACAGACACATAAATGAGTGCAATAGCGACCTCTACCTTAACACTTTTTTTGTACAACTCTCAAGACTGGTGGCAAAAGGAACTAATAGACAATAAAAATGTCTCTATCCTATCATACTATTAAACACATCTTTTCAAAAAGTACTTTGGGCTGGAGATGTGGTTCAACGGTAGAATGTTTTCATATCACACACAAAACCCTGGGTTCAGTGTCCAATGTCACACACACACATACTTGCAAAGAGTAAATATTTCCATACAATAACTTACATGAAAATATATAACAGCATTATTTACAATAGCTTAAAAGTTGGACTAGTCCAAATGTCCATGTCCTGCCCAAAGCAAAAACAAAATGTGTTATGTGGCACAATGGAATACTACTCAGAACTAGAAAATGTTACTACAGACAGATACTGTAACTCAGAGCACTTCCAAACCATGAAGCTAAGAGGAAGAAGCCACACAAAGAGTCCGTGTACTTTTGTAACTCTAATTATTGTGAAAGCAGAGACTGACAGTAGAGTTTTGGTTGCCTGTCTGTAGGATGGAAATGGGGATAGATGGTAGATGGGGAGGTGATGTCTTCTGAGGTGATAGTTTGCAATTCTGAAAACACCAATGAAACATTCAATACTTAAAAATGAGTATATAAATGATAGATCTTACTGTACAGCTTTTAAAGAAGTAAATGTGAACATGCTTTAGTAACTAAAAAGGGAGCGAACTGAACACAAGTCATTTCCAGATGGGATCATTAATGGTCAGAGGATGATTCACTTGGTTTCTTTCTCCTGACTCAGCTGTCATGGGAATAAATGTTACAGGTAGCTGCTGTCAGCCTGGGCCTCCGTGTGGCTACAATGAACACTGTCTCATGCTGAGCATATACTATGAGCTTGAAATAAACTGGGGGTGTTGGATAGGCCATTGGGAGGGGTGTCAGTATATTGTTTAAAAAACATATGCACAATGCAAATGAGAGGTGCTGATAACACGACACTGCTGCTTTTCTTCATAAGCCCAGATTTGTTGTACCTTAAAAAACCAGATCTCTGCTATGGTATGGTAATATATTGCTCATTTAATACTACTGGATAATTAAGGCTTTGAAAATTCTATGACTAGAATGAAAATCATATTTTTCTTCAAATATGCCATATAGTTATGATGTAAGATAGTAAGTTTCACTTGCTTCCTTGGTTTTTCCAACCTCATACGCTTTTAACAACGAGAGAGACAGCCAGGCAATACTTTGAGCTTCTAAATATCATTTAAAAGTCAAACAAATGCTTTATTCTTGAGTCAAAATGATTTATGCTACTCATTATTTAATGACTGATGCTTTGACATCCTCTTTGCACAGCTGCAATTGAAAATATGTTCACATTGTGGTATTTATGTTTGAGGCAAGCATTTTTGTTTTTATACTTCGTATTTAATTAATTCAACAGTCTTTTCACTTATTGCTCCCTCTCTCCCCTGGCAAGAATAAACTCAGGCACCCAGCTAAGATCAGCTGTCAGAACCTGCACGCTCTGGAGCTCTGAGGGGTTCCTAAGTCTGGCAGAAAACCCTCCTCTACAAGAGGTGATCCAAAAGCACAAGCTGAGGGCTGGGCTCTCCTCCCTTTGCAATCCAAAATTTTCAAAAGTCTTTAAACTCTTCCCTTCTCCCTTCAGCTCTCAAGGGAAATCACACTGATAAGGTTTCTGTTCATCAAAAGAGTGGAACAGAAGCGTCTCTCTGCTCCCAGGACACCTCCAGCTAGAAAAGGGCGGCTTCTCCCACGAGAAGCTATTATAAAGAACAGGAGTTCTCCAGCTCCCATCATGGCTGTATCACTCCACTTCACTTATTGTTCCTGTGGATTCCTTTTCTGCTGTCTCTCTCCCCCACCCTCAAGCAGTTTTTAAAATCCATTACCTAGGGAGTTTCAAATTGTATCTGACCTATCGATTCCAAGAGATGGCCGGGTCCAATGGGCACGCAATGCAATATACAACCTGGAGCCCAGAAAAAAAGGCTTTTCACTGATGAAATGGGGAATGCAGAATACCAACATGTAATTGGGCATTTCTAGAGAAATATGTTAAGTGTTCTGACTTGAAGTTAGAAATGAAGTGATGTATATGAAGGTTGGTAAAACATAAGCATTATATAAATACAAGATAATGCATTTTATTAGTAATAATTTAAAAATTGAATCTCGGTGAGTTCAGGATACTTATTTCGTGTGTTTCATCCTCATCCTTTTTCTGGATTTTATGATTCTTGGTTGCAGGTTTACACTTACAATCAGGATGTTTAAAAGGAAGGAGGACTTTATACCAATGCCTGTCAGTCTTCACCTCTTTAGCAGGTCTTAGGAAAGGCTTTGTGGCAGGGAGGAGGCTCATCTTAGAAGCAAAGACTATGACGCAGAGCATCTTTATCAAGGAGGAGTCTGCCTGAAAGCTGTATCTTTCGAATTTTATACTGGCCAGGAATGTCTGGTCCAAGATAACTGCTACGTAATGGTCCAAGATATTGGATAATTTAATTCTGTTTAATTCAACCAAATCTTTATTTCATGCTAACCTGTGACCCGATCACCATGTTAGTTGTCTCTTGGGATATTAAAAATGTGTAAGACATGGTTCACCACCTCAAGGAGTTGAGAATGTAATTGAAGAAGCTTACAATTAAATTGGTTAAGAAAAGAGAGAGGTGTGTTGCTAATTTTAGCAGATTCATTTTTCCTTTGATTCTTACTAGCCTGGACAATTAAAAAAGACATAGTTTGGAGGAAAATGAATATGCAAAAAAAATTAAAGGCATAAGATTTTATAGTGTGATTTTATAGTATTTTTATAATATTTTATAGTATTTAAGCAGCAAATAATTCTTTTTTTTCCTCTATTCTTCTGCAAAATAAGTAGAAAGACATAAAGAATTAGACATATAATGTGTGGCTACTCTTCAGTAACCACTATTGAACTTCAAAATGAGTTTAGTCATTAGCTTTGACAAATGAGGAGCCTGTTATTGATTTTTACACATGTCTATCATGGGATCTATTTAAAAAGAACAGTCAATTCTAAGAAAGATTATGTTGATCTTATTGGTTTGATGTGCTAATGGGAGGGAGGAGAGCGGGGAGGACAAAAAAAGAGTCTAGAAACTGGCAAATATCTGCATCATTTTCTTAAGTCAATTCATAAAACGATTTGGAAAAAAGACCAAGTGTAACTGTCTTTTCTAAGAAAGCTAAGAATATATTGATAAATCATCCTCGACAATGTTACCCAACAACTTGAGAAGTTCACGAAAAGGGACATTGACAGCAGGGATACAATTACTAATTTATTTGTCTTTTTATGGTTCAGTTAAGAGTATCTTAGGTAGTCTAGCACATGGCAGCTTGTCAAACTTCACAGTGTATCTGTCAGGATTTTGACTGATGTACAAGCGCCGCTTGCTCGTGTTTGCCCTTCCTTTCACTGGAGTGCACACAGGTAAGACAGCTTGTTGGTGATTTTTATTTAATGCTCCCAGGATCTGTGGCTGCACTTTTATTGAAAGTTCTGACAATAAAATTCCACTCCCTGAAATTCCCAAGGTCTCTTCTGCAAGCTCTTCTCCACTTAAACAAGATCTTCCTCTGGGAGTAGATCACTCTTTAGGGTCTTTTCTGGTGCCTTCTGATGGAGACAGCTGTTTAGTATGTTGGAGACCATCTTTTTTTTTTTAAATTTTATTTTAATGGTGCATTTTAGACGTACATAGTGATAACATTCATCATGGGGATTTGTGCCTGTACATGACATGCATCTTATTGTGTTTTGTTTTCTGTTAGCTTTATGGAAAGACATCTAAAAGGAAAATAAAATGTGAGGAATTAGCAGTACAAGAGCGCATCAGTACTTGAGGGAGACCCTCATAATTTTGACTCGGCAAAAGCCAACTTGTATCCAATTTGATCGTTTTGAAATTTTGCCCCACTCTATCTCCAGTCCAACCTACTCATTAAATCAAACTGCTCATTCCATAGCTACCTTCTACGTCTGCTCTAGAATTTTACCTAATTTTCCTAAAAATTGAGTCTTCTAAAACCTCTTTATAGGCCAGGTGTGGTGGCTTGTGCCTGTGATCTCAGCACTTGGGAGGCTGAGGCAGGAGGATTACAGTAAGTCAAGGCCAGCCTGGACTCCGTAGTGAGTTCACGGTCAGCCTGAACTACATAGCGAGACCCTGTCTCAAAAACAACAACATCAACAACAGCAACAACAAACCAACCAAACAAGAAAGCACTTTTGAATAGGCTTGAGTCCTAAAATGTTTCGTGTTTCATCAAAGCCTTTCAATTATACAGAAAGTATAGACCCGTGTTCACATCACTTAAAATACCTGGACGGATGTTTCAAAAATAAAAAGATGGAAGATGGTCATGAAATACATTAGTGTGGTAAGGATGGCTGCTGCTACATTTCATTTTTGCTCCGTTATACGAATTATCTGAGTGCAATATTCATGGATGCGTCCTACTGTTTCAAGAGTCATCATCAAAGCTATCATGAGCTGGTTCCCAATCTGAGACCAAAACTTGATCCGCATCTTCACATGAGAAAGTCAGGGCATAAGGTTCGACTGGCAGAGCTTTTGAAAGCATGTTTAAGTAGTTAATAGAGACAGTTGTTTTCTTCAAAAGCAGCAGCACACTTGTGATACTCACATAATTCCAAGATTTTAGGGTGATAACTGTTTTACATACAAGAAGAATATAGACTCAAAATCCAGTGTCTCCAATTGATCAAGTTTACTATTATAAACAAAACTCCTTTCCTTGTTGTGTAAATAAAGACAAGCTTGATTATTCTACAGAAGAAAATAATTCTAAAACCTGTGGGCCTTGAAAACAACCAAATGCATTCCTTATTCAAGTCACAGTTACATTAGGCCTTTTTTGAGGGGATTTATGGATCCTCCCACAAGGATGAGAGGCATGAAAGAGAGAGCAAGGTAACCCCACACTAGAACTTAGCATTTCTACAGGGAGCCACTTACATTTTATCAACTAAAGCAAACCACATGACTTAACTCCCATGGCATAGAGCAGGGCTTTAAACAACTCTGGTGCAGTATTACTCTAAGTATTAGTGGTTATTACCTAGTCCACCTTTCTCATCTTAAAGATGGAGAAGACCCCGTGGTTTCCCACTTCTGCTTCCCATCCACCTTCCAAACCAAACCCTGGTCTATTGTACTAGTTGTTGATCGAGTCGTTACTCAAATTCAAGATTTCCACTGTGTTCTCCCTCATGCCAAGACCTGTCTCAGCAGTGTTATTATACGAATGAATGTACACAAAGACAAAGATTATATTTATAAAGAAGACAGAGTCCAAGAAGTACCCTATAGCCCCATCTTTGTTGTTTCAGAACAGTCCCCCAAATGAATAATATATATTTTATTCCGCTTTTGGATTTAAGGGAACTAAAGTTTAGCAGCAAGTAGACTTACCTACAATCTTGCAATAAGCAGTAAAGTGAGGCTTGTGCCCGAATCCCAAACTTCTACTGTGTTGGCTGTAACGGGTTTGCCAGCTGGCCAGGCGGTAGCAGTCTGGAATAAGAAATGGCCCTTTGGCATATACTGCCCTGTATCTGTGTCAGTTTTTATTGTCCTCAATCTTTTGTCCTGTGAACTTCTTTTCATCAAGTCCTGATTCAATTTGAATGAGAACTCCTAGCCTTGTTTCTTACAAATTTGCTGACTCAGCCCTTTGCCCTGACAGCCCTCCTGCCACTGTGGGGAAATGCTAACGCTCCCATGAAGCTGGGGCTGTAAGACATATGTTTCCCTTATGGCGCGAGCTTGTGACTTCAGTGTAGGCTGAGCCAAACAAAAACCAGGGCTGCTTGCAGAAGAAATCTCCGACAAAGTCTGATGGCAAACTTTTTGTGGGATTTACTAAAATCGAGGTCTAAAATATTATTTCTCTCAATGACACTGATTTTTTTCAGTTTTTAATTCTTTTGTTTTGCCATATAAGCATTTCCTTTGATATGTATTATGGGCTGACATATTCAATCACATTCCTGCTTTACAAAGAGGCACAAAGAAGACATAAAAGGGTGCTATGCGTAAATTACAGGTTATACTTCCTAAATTTCCATTGATATTCAGTTACAATTACATGCTACCAAAAGGTTGTGGGTTTTTTTTTTGTTTTTTTTTTTGTCAGCCTGTCAATTTCTCCCTAAATTCTATCTGTGGGCAAAAGCAAGTTTTTAGAGATTCAAAGGATTACTGGATCTTTTCCCAAGTGTATACAAAGATCAAAGAGATGCATTAGGAATAAGGCTAATTTTTAATGTTTTAGTTGTAGCTACAGTAGATGCACACATTTTCTAGGAAATTCAATTTACTGCAATAGGAATGTGGTTGTTTTAGGTCTGGAAGGGTTATTGGTTGCCCTTCGGTTTCTGTGAAGTCCAGATGTGCTCAAGATGGTCTCATGAGTGAGAACTATAGATTTGGGAACATTCAAGCTCTTAGATAGTGCCTGGAGCTAAATAAGTTTAACACTTTGAGGTTCAAATGTAAATGTGAGCATTTATATAATAAGACCTTGCAATTTCCTTGAAATTTAAATAGGTATCATTTCAATTGTGTCAAACGGTCTTATTTTTAATGTTAATAAAACTCATTTAAAGCTGGAGATTTAGCTCAGTGGTTAGTGTTTGCCTCATAAACACAAGGTCCTGAGTTCGATCCCTAGCACCAAAAAACAAACAAACAAACCCCCCAAAAATCATTTAAAATGCAACTGAGCAATGTGATACCAAAATGCCAATCTGTTAAATAAAATTATAAATCAAAGTTCATTTCAGCTTTGAGAAAATTTGAAATCTTATCAATATTTAGGAAAAAAGAAAATTTTCCTTAAAATTGTTAAATTAATATATATTTCTTGTCTTCAAGATGTTCAGACCATTATCTCTCAAATGGACATGAAGATTAGGTACAATGGCATTTGTGTTAGTATTATTATCATCCCCCAGCCTAGTTGTCTGGGCTCAAAATTTTAGCTATCCTTTGTTACGGTTTTTATCTGAATATTGCCCCAAAGTCTCATCCACTCATAGGTAGTGCTTTTGGGAGGTGAGTGGATCATGGCATGGTAATCATCAATGGATTAGTCCACTGACGAGTTTGTAGCAAAATGTGATGCTGGAGGTGAAGCCTGGTTGGAGGAGGTGGGTCACTGGGGGCGTGGACTGGCACAGTGTATCTCCCTCCCTCCCCCTTGATCCCTCTCTGCTTCCTGCCCACCATGCCATAAGCAGTTCTCCTCTGCCATGCCCCTGTACCATGCTGCCCTGCCTTGGAGCTGGCCGACTATAGACTGAAACCTCTAAAAGCCATGAGCCAAAATCCAAAATAAACCTTTCCTTCTTCCAGGCGCAGGTGTCAGATATTGTCTCAGTGTTGAAAAAGTAACTAAGACATCCCTCTGGTTTTCAAAATCTCTCACTATAAAAGTGTTCTAGGTCTAAAGTTTTAAATTTGTGTTTAAGTCTATATGAGTGCTTGAATTAATTTTATTCTCTTTTTCCTGCATGTTTATTTTTTCACCTTTCCTTAGAGTACTGAACGGGCCCCTAAATGATCTCCCTACTTAAAGTCTTTCACTTCACCAATCTATATATCACTGTACTTCTTCATCAACAATTGATCATTCCATCATTCTTCTGAGGGATACCAAACAAGAAGAGGAAAAATGCTTGCTACTGCCTAGAGAGCTAAGCCTGAAATTCCTGTCCAGATTTTAATCATGTACCATTTCTCTTACCTTCACTGACTCCTTTCTTTACTGTGTTTTTAGCCTCTGTATCTACTATCCTTCTCATATACAGGCATTCCTTTGAGATATTGCTCATTTGCTTCTAGGCTGCCACAATAAAGCTAATACTGCAAGAAAATGAGTCACAAATATTCTTTTGATTCCCAGGGCATATAAAAGTTATTCTTGCACTATACTATAGTCTATTAAGTGTGCGATATCATTGTGTCTAAAAACCAGTGCACGTACTTTAATTTGAAAATGCTTTATTGATAAATTGCTAATGATCCTCTGAGCCTTCAGTTCATTGCAATCTTTTTGGTGGAGGGTCTCGATGTTGATAGTTGCTGACTGATGAGACTGGTGGTCGCTGAAGACTGAGATGGTTGTGACAGTTTCCTAAAATAATGAAATTTCCCTCATTAATCGACTATTCCTTTCATGAATTATTTCTCTGGAGAATGTGAGGCTTCTTGATAGCATTTTATCCACTGTAGAACTTCTTTCCAGATGGGAGTTGATCCTCTCAAATCCTGCTACTGCTATATCCGCTTAGTTTATGTAATGTTCTAAATCCTTCACTGTTAGTTCACCAGTGTTCACAGTATTGTACAAAGAGGAGATACTTTGCTGAAGAACCACTTCCCTGGCTCATCTATAAGGAACTCCTCATCCACTCCATGTCACATGATTGTCGCAATGTGGTCACCTCTTCAGAATCCCGTTCTAATTCTAGTTCTCCTACTATTCCTACTATATTTCTAATTACTTCCTCCACTGAAGTCTTGATGCCTCAGAGTCATCCATAAAGATTGAAATCAACTTTTTCTCCAAACTCCTATCGATGTTGGTATTTTGATCTTTTTTCTATGAATTTTGAATGTTCTTCATGGACTCAAGAAAAATGAACCCTTTCCAAGGCTTTCAATTTATTTTGCTAAGTCACATCAAAGGAATTGCTATCTATGGTAACCATATTATTCATATATATGTATAATACATATTTATTAAATATTTAGACTTGAAAGTCAAAATCACTCCTTGACCCATGGGCTGTGTTATAGTTTATATGTAATGTGTTCCACTCAAAATCTCATGTGTTTGAAGGTGATTGGATTACGCGGCTGCTATATTCATTAGTTGATTCATCCACCAGTGAATTCGGTAGTTAAATGTGCCGCATGGTGGTGGAGTCTGCTTGTGGGTGGGCCAGATGGAGATGGGTCATGGGGATTGTGACCTAGAAGGGTGTATTTTTTCTCCCAGTTCCTCCCTGCTTTCTGCTTCCTGACTGCCATGAGTTGGGCAGCTTTCTTTCACCATGTCTTTCAGCCATGCTGTTCCTGCCTTGAAACCCACCTACCATGGATTGAAGCTAAGAAGCAAAATAAACCTCTTTTTCTTTAAATTGGGGGCGTAAGATATTTTGTCCTGGCCACAGAAAAGTGATGAATACAGGCTGTAAATAGATAAACAGATGTTGTATTAGCAGGCATAAATCAACATTGATCTCATTGTACCTCTTTATTAGAGCTCTTGGGTGACCAGGTGCTTCGTTAGTGAGCAGTATTTTTTTTTTTTTTTTTTTTTTTTTGGTGCTGGGGACCAAATTCTGGGCCTTGTGCTTGCTGTGCAAGTGCTCTCCCACTGAGCTAAATCTGCAACCCCAGTGAGCAGTAATATTTTGAAAGAAATACTTTTTTCTTGGGGTAGGATTTAACGGTAGGCTTAAAATATTTAGTAAACCATATCGTAAACCTATGCACTATGATCCAGTCTCTGACTCTTCATTTATAGAACACCAGAAGGGTCGATTTGATATAACTCTTAGGGGACCTAGACTGTTCAGGATGGCAATGGGCATTGGTTACGACTTGAAGTTATCAGCTGCATTAGCCCTCAGGAGAGTCAACCTGTCCTTTGAAACTTTGAAGCCAGTCATTGATTCTTTTCCTCAGCTATGAAAGATCTAGATGGAAGTCTTTTTTTTTTTTTTTTTTTTTTTTTCCCAACATGAGGCTGTTTTGTCTACATCTAAAATTCATTGTTAAACTGGCATGGTGTCACATGTCTGTAATCCCAGCACTTTAGGAGGCTGAAGCAATTTTGAGCCCAGCCTAGGCAATTTAGCCACTAATCAAGATCATATCTCAAAAATGAAAAGGGCTGGGGATATGGCTCAGTGCAAAGGCCCTGGGCTCATTCCCTGGTCCTGTCCCACAGGAAAAAATCTGTTGTTGACTGTGACCATGTTTGTCAATTATTTTAGCAAAATCTTCCAGATGACTTGTAGAAGCTTTTCCATCGCACTTACTTCTTCACCTTGCATGTTTGTGTTGTGGAAATGATCTCTTTCCTTAAACAGCATGAACCAGCCTCTGCTAGCTTCAGACTTTTCTTTTACAGCATCCTCATCTTTCTTACCCACAAAAGAATAAAGAGAGTTAGAATCACTCTGGATGACATTTTGGTTAAGGAAAATACTGTGGTCCATCTATGCAGACCCCTGTTTCTCCATATCAGCAATAAGATTTTTTCAGTTTCCTTTGAGAACTTTTCTTTTATATTCACAGCTTGGTTAAATGTTCAGAGTGAGAGGCCTGGTTTTCACCCCATCTTGTCTTACATCATGCCTTTTTCTAAGCTAGTCATTTCCAATTTTTGATGTAAAGTGGGAGATGTGAGTCTTTTCCTTTCACTTGAACACTGACAGGTCATCACGGGATTACTGATTAGCTGCATTTCAATATTATTGTGTCTCAGGGAATAACGAGGCCAGAGCCGGAGAGAATCTGGGAAACAGTTACTCGGTGGAGCAGACGGAACACACATATGCATTAAATTTATCATCTTATATGGGTGTGGTTTGTGGCATCTGAAAACAATAACAATAGTAATTTCAAAGATCACTCATCACAGAACACTATGACAAATATAATAATAGATACAAAAATCAAAAAAAGCTGAAATGTTGCTAGAATTACCAAAATATGACAGGTAAGCATGGTATGTTGGAAAAACGGTGCTACTAGACCTCAACACAGGTTACCTCAAGCTTCAATTTGTAACATATGCAGTATTTGTGACGCATAATAAGTCGAAGCATGATAAAATACGTATATTCTATTTCCTCCCATGAAAAATTACTGTGAACATGACTTGAAATTCCCTATCTTACACCTTTGTTAAATTTTTATGTCAGAAATAGAAAGGAGCAGAGGGAAATTTAACCATTTTCTTATGTGTCTGCCAGCCAGTCAGGAACCCCAAATACATAAACCCGAGAGAAAACGGGGGCCTGGTACCGAAAATACATCTTCAAGGAAGATCTCTGTCTTCGTATCTCCTGACAGTCACAGGTCACAGCTGAACCTGCTCCAATATGGAAATACTGGCACAACCACGCTTTAGATATCTTCCTTTTATATTACAGCCAAACTCCAATTCTAACTCTTCCACTCAGCATTCTTTTATTCTTTAATTTGGAAGAATTATTCCTTGTACTTTTTCTTTTATTAGTATTTTCTTTAACTTTACCACTAGGCTATTATATTATATGGTTTTATGTCCTTATCGCATTTTTCCTTACTGAATTATAAACAAGATTAGGAAAGGGCTTATAACGCTTATACTTCTGTATACTCAAGCATAAACATTTAAGTGTATAAACAATCTGCATTTGCTTAACTAAATTATTCATAATGCTATGAATTAAGTCATATTCTCTCAACTTTTATTCTCATCCACTTGTTTGGGTTTGCACTCTGACATCATAAACCACTAATTATTTCTATTTTTATTTGACCCATGTCTTTCTATACACACCTGTGTTCTGACCATCAGGATTTTGTGAAATGTTAAGTTTCTTTGACTGAAGGAGAGTGACATGTACATTTAACTTTTTACATCCTTGTAGTATCTTACACAATGGCAGAGACATATTCCATGCTTAATAAATGTTTAGTAACTGAATCTTTAGTAAATTATTGTGTTTTTGAAAACTCAAAATATGGAGTATTTTTATGCATAGAAATTACAGCTCTTTATGCAGGATGCAAAAGAGAGATTCTCAATAAAACGTGATCTCTTGGTCAAACATAAAGTAGGAAAAAGTATAAATGACATTTAGGATAGGCAGCTTTCAGAATCAAAATAAGGTGTCCGCAGAATGCCATGAACAGTTATGAATGTGGAGTTATTCTGGAGCTGGCAAACATCTCTGTCTTCCACATCTGGGGCAGCATCTGTTCTGTGTTGTTAGAAGAAGAAAACAAGAAAATCAGAGTGAACATCACAGCACACTATCCAATGCTACAAATCCATCACATATCTTTATTTATTTATTGTTCATCAAGTGGCCAAGAAGCAGTGCGGGGCCCATACTAAGATGCTCAACAAGTGTACTTCTCAACTTTCTTTAGAAAATGCCATACTCCAGGCCTGGGAATAACAAGCTTTTGCATAACAGCACTGGCCTGTAAATAAGAAACTCATTAAGCTACCTGTAGTAAGCCTCTACCCCAGCCTTGCACCGGCTTGGGGAGCTTAACGAGGTGATAATGAGGAGAAAATGGTTTAGCTCCTTTTTGGCCTGGCATGTGATGGGTAGGGAAATCCAAGTCTTCAGTGACGCAGCCACCATACAGCCCAATTCATCATTCAGGGTGGGTCTATATCAGAGCAATAATTTGCGTCTAGGCCCGAAGTTATTTGGCTCCCTGTCTATGGAGACAAATCCTGCTATTCATTCGCATTTGAAGGGACTTTCCGAATAACACCAATAAAGGGTGTTAGACAAGCCGGTCATTAGCATTTGAAGGGAATGGCCAAAAAACCCCAACAAAGGGCGTCAAACCAATCCACATTGTAGGTAGGGGTGTGGGAAGGCTGTGCCATTCTAAGTGGATTAATGCCACCATTATTTTCTCACTATGGGTCTGGCCTCCTCTCTAAGAAGGACTAAACTTTCTTGGCCAAGTTCTCTCCTTCATTTTCTCTTTAAAGAAACCAAAACAGCAAGCAGGGGTTAAGAATATAACATTTGATATATTAGATACAAGAGGAGATCAGATCAGCAAACTATTGGCGTCTAGGCCACAATGCCAAATTCAGTGGGATGGTCTATGTTAGGCCCCATGAATGGCCAAGGAGAATATACCAGTGATGGGTTTCATTTGATTCAAGCTATTCTCAGTTAATTCTTCCTGCTGCTGAGGACAACCCTCTCCAAGGAAAGGGAGTAGAGAGGTCAAACTAAAGTGAAAGATGCGATCAGAATCTCATGAAGAAAATACCTCAAACATCACTCAGTCATGTGTTTCCATAGAAATCCTCTCTGTAGTGTCCCTCAAGGGAGGACATTCATCCTCTGCTAGAAAACTGTCTAGGAAAGTCAGGAAAAATATCCTGCTGGGTTCCAGTCAAGAATCCCTACTGTGGGCATTATTATTATGGTACCAGGAGAAAAGCAACAAGATAGTACATGTGTGCTTTAAAATCCAGGGATCTACTTACATTACGCTACTCTTAAAATAATGTCAGTTAAGAAAGATTAAAAGATTTATCAGCTGCCTAACATAGCTAGTAAAGGGCTGAAGTCCTAATGTTACAACCAAAGAATATGACTTTCTACAATGTGATTGGGAGTTAGAGTACCTGTGCACCTCAGTCAACTGGATGGTGATAATTTAGAGGTAATTTTCAAGTAGCGAATTTTGAATAAATCACGCCCTATTGGGCATGTAAATTTATCTTGACTTCTCAACAAACCAACTGCAGAGAATAAAAAATTCCGAGCTCCTAAGGACAAATACTTAGCAAACCAAATAAAGAATCAAACAAACAAATAAATGTAGAACTTTCATTTCCCACAAGGAATGGGAGAAGGCAAGGTCAAAAAGAGCAAAGTCAGTTTGTGCTAAGACAAAGTTAGGGGTTTAGGGGCATAGCAGACATCTCTGGGACAGTAGACAGGATGAGACTAAAACATAAAGACTCATTCAACATCCATTCAGCCACCTCAGCCCTGCCCCGCCCCAGATCACGGGGCTGGGCAAATGCTCTCTTCCCATCCTTTATCTCCCATCCGATTCACTGTGGAATAGGTCACAACAATCCACATTCTGCCATTAGCTTGTAACTCAACGTCTCCAAAAACTTTGTTTCTCTTTGAAATCTAATCTTTCCTCTGAATATTCTTTTTTTTTTAATTTTTTTATTATTTTTACCAAGAACATGTATTGGTACATTGTATACATAATGTTCATAATCAACATGGTTATTTTGTACCTGTACATGATACATCTTGGTTTTCCCCCCCTTCCCCCTTCCCCTCCCTTCCCTTCCATTCACCCACCCCTCCCTATTTGCAACAAGTGTAGCTACACTTTACCATTTTTTCCCCTTTCATCTTACTTTTCTTTTACCCTTCTTCTTTATCCCCCTTTTCCCTATCTAGTTCTCTCTTTTGAATACTGTCTCTCGTTTTTCTTTTTTAAACAAAATATCTATTCTACCCCTTTGTCCTTATTTACACTTATGATTTCTCATATCAGAGAAACAATTCGATGTGTACTAATAAGTGTTTGATTTATTTCACTTAATAGTATGTTCTCCAGGAACATCCATTTATATACAAATGACTCTAGTTTATCCTTTTTTATGGCGGTGTAGTACTCCATTGTGTAGAAAAACCACATCTTCTTTAGCCATTCATCAGTTGTTGGGCATTTAGGTTGTTTCCAAGACTTAGCTATTACAAATTGTGCTGCTATGAACATGGTTG